>JAQPCC010000052.1:1200000-1508305 GCA_028392965.1 Lindernia subracemosa
TTCGGTCTCCACCTAGTGCCCGCTCGTTTGTACCAAGGTAAACATCTGGTCTGGCTCTCTGGAGGGGATTGCTCCATGCATCTGAATTTGTTACCCGATCAATAAGCGTCCAATTGATGTCATTCCTTGGATCATCAGATTTATCACCGGCCAAAGGCGCAAATAGATATGCCTTGTCCTTGTTCCAAGGGGTATTAGATGGTTCAGCATCCACATCCAGTACAATACTCATAAGCCGCACATGAAAGCTCTTAAGTAAAGCCAGCTGCATCCAGAAGAAGATTAAAGCTTTTAAGCAAGTAAAGATTCATTCATATGTTAATTGGACTCTACTATAATTCAAGCAACTTATGAAGGATCAAAGCACCTGGGATTCACTAATTTCTATTGGACCTCTGGCAACGAGTGATGCCTTTGTCACCACTGACCGGGCAATGAATAAATCGATAGACATTGACAATACCTATTAAAAAAGTATGACACATTAATAAATTGATATGGAAAAAACCGACAAGACTTGAAAAAAGCATGAGTTACCTCAGCATCTAATTCATTCCCAAAAAATACTGCAAAATCGGTAACTTGAGTTAAGAATGGGTCTTTACAAAGCCCTTCATTTTCACATTTAAGAGAATACATGTAAAGACGGCACAGTTTGGAGTCACTATAGCTTTCGCCAGACAATATCCATTCTCCCTGCACCAGTAAAGGTAAAGACTCAGATAGAACACACATAATTGTATAAGGCAACCAATCCAAATACTTGAACATAATATGGTGTTGAAAGAAATATAAAATAGATAGAATAGAACATGAATTAATCAAACCATCAGCATAACGATAAAAGCTAGAATTTTGGCACTCACAGCAGAGTAGAAAATTATCTCAAGAGGTAAGTAAACCAGATATTATTCCAAATACCATACCAGCTGTTTAGGCAGCATGCAAAGCAAGACGGTACAAAGCTTCGATTGGTGTTAGTCAAGGAACAGCTTTACGAATTACTAAATTCTTTTTTAAGTTACACTTTTGCTATCTTATTTCCATTAAAGGTATATTAATACAAAAAATTAATGAAAAAGTTTGAAAGAAATTTACAAATGTAGACAAAATAATTCAAACATGCATATGTTACTAACTTTATTTGTCCGTATATAAATTTGATTCTGTTTCTATTTACCTTTCGATTCCTAGAAAGACAAACAAGGAGACCAGCCACGGTCAGAAATACCAAAATTGAAACACTAAGTAATGCTGAAAGAAAAACGTGAAAAAAAAAGGGAGAAAGAAATCAAACCCCTAATCTTAATATAGAAAGAGTTAAACCAAAGATTACTACAGGCCCAATCGCATTGGCTGCCGCACAGGCACCACCAATCGCTGGCTCAACCGGCCATTAAAATTAGGAACATCGGCGCCTTATTTTGCAAAGGCATGCATTAATGACATATACATGCCACTAGTATCTAGACTACTAGCAAGCCACAGTGATCTATAATTCGCAAAACCTCTGCACACAAAAAGATATGTTAAAGCTTCAAACAAGAAAAGGACTAACTTGAAGAATGTCAGCCACCCCCTCAGGGTAAAATTCTCTATGCCTAGCAGTTCCGGGCAGAGGATCACCGTCGTCATTTGGTTCAACTGTCTCGGTTTCTTCCGCAGTTCCCTTGTCTGGCAATAGCATGTCAGTAAATGCTCCCACTTCATGCAGCTTCTTGCAAGCAGCTAAACAAACGACCTGAAACCCAATAGTAAAATATAAACTGGATGGTAAATTTAAACTGAGGAACTGAGACCAAGGGTGTAAATATAACCGAGGCTGTGCTCAAGTAAATTTATTTCCACTTTACGCATTTGAGAGCTGCTCGCTTACAATTTTCTTCATCAATATATTATGTTTATTAAGTTCAATCTTCAAGGTTAAACTCGATCAAGTTTGTTTTTTTCTAATTTTTTATTTACATAATAACTTAATTTTATTTTTTAATTACTCAATATCAATAAACTCATGATCAAGACAAGCTCGAGCTCGGCATTTTTTTTAAAAGATCGGCTCAAAATTAACTCATTTGCACCCTCACTGACGACTGTAAATATGGATCTTGCCTGTTGTGCTAGCCGCATTGACTTGCATGGAGGTCCCTCCAATTTCTCAAATGCAGCATTGCAGGGTAGCTGAAGCTTGCAAGAATACTCTGTCGGATGTCCCGGCTTTTCGTGGAATTCCATGATAAACTCTGGATGAAGAATCGAGTATCTGCACGTCAACAGAAGTAAGTACCGAAACTTATCCACGTGGATACACAATAAGATGTAAACAATCATGTACAAGATTCAAGAACATCATTGAGAGGAAGAAAATAAAAGCACCTGTCACTGGGCAGCTGAGAACAGTAAAAATGGATGAGTCCAACTGCCGAGTTTAAGCTCACAACGGCACCCGTTGATTCTACCTTGTACACAGATCCAGGCCCTGGCTCCTCAATATTTACACCATCTATGTCCTTGATGTGGCTGATATCAGTCCTCTCGATAGCTTCTTTCCGCAGAGTTTCTTCACTGTTTCTAGCATTCTTTAAAAATGCTTCATGGGACAAGTTTTCTCTAAAATGTCAACAAATTCAGCTGCGTAAGTTTCTCCCACAAATATCAGCATAAACTGAAAATTATGAGCATAAAAATACCTCTCAACCATCAAGATGTAATCTGACCCTGGTTTCCTTGCACGACCTCTTGATTGAATGTAAGCCAGTACAGTTTTGGCAAGATCGAAGCGAATAACTACATTGCACTGCCGTATATCGAGTCCCTCCTCAGCGACACTAGTGGCTACTAAAACAGTAACCTGCAGATTCAAGTTTAACAAGTGAAGAAATAAGATAAGTAGAGGTTATCTGAAACAATGCCCAAAGAGTTGACATACTCGGCCGTCCCTGAATCGGGAAATCGTGTCTTGCATTTGATAGGTTCGCATTTCCTGACTATTGTTGTGACCTATCAAACTTGCAGATTTGATAAAACTCAGAGATGGAAGCTCGGCAAGAACCTACAAATGTCAAAACCATTGACCGTTGCAAGAAATTCCAAAGAGAATCCTAATCTTACGAAATGTGTCTGCATAACGAAACTAACCTTGGGAAGTACCAAAGCAGCTACTACACGTTCCACAAACACTATTGCACGGAAATCCTCCGTGTGTTGGTATTTCAGAAGTATTTTGATCAATGACTGCACTTTTGGAGTGACTTTTCCATCAGCAACAGCAGCTCCAATTATCTCATCCACGTGCTCTCCGCCAGAAACAACTAATCAAAATGCACACAAAGCATACTAACGTCGTATTCTAATCCAAATTCAGAAACGAGCATACAAAAGTGAGAAAGCAAGTGAAAAGCATAATGGACCAATAACCAAGTATGGCTTTGAAGCATTTCATAAAATATCTCAGCTTCAGCAAAAGGTAAGGCTTCCACACATGCACCAGTTGTAGGGCTATGTAATACACAATGAGAATACTATGCCAATGGAAACGATAATAAATAAATATAAATGTACAACTTAGGATATTTTTAGATTGAAAGGAAAGTTCAAAATGGGATGATTGGTTGATTGTTTTCACAGGAAATGTTTGAACGGGAATGATTTTTTTCGTTAACTTTCCTATGATCAGAACATAATTTTTGCTCATTGCAAAATAGCATTTTCATAAATATTTCTCATGGAGAATCACATCCTATTTTTTTTTCTAGTAACTGAGAAACTAATTTTTCAGATGTTAGTTTTTATTTCCCCCTATTCCATCAATCAAGCATAGCCTTGTGAACAAAAATAACAATTTCTTGCACCAAATATTGATGGATGATACTCTACCACAGCAAATCAATGTTTTGAATTCCAATATTATAACAAGTTTCAGAAATATGAAAATTGAAAGGCGACAAAGACATTAAATGCAATTCCCAAATCAACCTTTACATAACAGATACAGCATCATTGTTTACGACCTACTAGATTTTCCTAATTAAATAAGTAGACAAGAAGCAACGTATGCTCTTTTCAGATGGTAAACCCAGTAAAAATGTGCTCTTAGCATACAACTGATCAACGGTAACATATGATATCGCATACAAAGAGCGCTAAACTTTCAGATAAAAGTATAACTATAAAGTATGTAACTTCTAATTGTATGTCCGTTAGTTCGTTGTTGATACATAAGTTAGTTCATCTAGAATTTAATTTTAATATAGCAGACTGGAATGTGTTGTCACAGCAATTCAAAGTAAATATATAATCACCATGGCTACTGGTAAGTTCCCCTTCTTCTAGCTCATCGGCACCATTATCATCTGCAGCATCGATGTCCACGTCAGCATCCCCACATATATTATCTGAAATGGGCCCTTCAGCTAGATTGCATTGCAATAGAGATACAACTTTAAGCAAGTATGACTCTTGGAACTTGACATCAAGTTGATAGTTTGCCCTCTCATCATTTTGCAAGGCAGTTAAAAATCCTTGAGCAACCTGACCAATCAAGTAGCTCTTGAATTAATTTCATGAGCCTCTTATAACTAAAAAGGTCACTCAAAATCTGGGATTGGATAATCAGTCAACTAAATGTCCAATAAGAGAAATGTTTTAATCCAATCAACCTTTTAACTCAAAGTCTCAAACACACATGCATGCGCACAAGAAACAACCTCAGAACCCAGAGCCATTCTAAAAGTCACACAAGCAATAAGTAAATCTACGAGAGATGGATAATAAAATCAAATATTAGATGCAGCGACTGAAGAATAAGATCTCACGAGCTTAACTGTCACTGTGATGCATTCATAGATGGTTTTCGCTTTCCTGATAGAATCGTGCGATATCAGACTAAGGAATTAAATATAAAACAAAAGAAAATATTTTGTCACCTTATAAGCACACCATTGACCTAGTTCACCAAGCGCATAGTTGATGGCCCTCAACTTTTGGATTAAATTAGCAGCACCATCACTTTCCGTCCGTTCAGACACACCATACACTTGGCGCAGCTCGTCCTTAGCTCCAGCATCCCTCGCTCCCATAAACTGCCACTTACTCTTTCTGGAACTTGATCGAGCTGCCTCTTCAACAGTTTGTTCCATTTGTTTTATCTGCTCATGGAGAGACCATAAGCTCGCAGCTTTGTCATACTCCACGACCACTTCTGATGGCATTGGAACATGTTTCTCCAGTTCTTGACGGTCCTTTATAGTACAAACTGTAGCATCTAATTTACTTTCCAGATTGCGAATTTTTATTGCACAATCCACTTGGCTAGAAACACCTGCATTGTACGTGGATGCTAACTTTGGCACAGACAAATGGAATACAAGATAACACTGATAACAAGATAAAGTAAAAATAGCTGATCAAATCATCAATTAGAGAACATTTGGCCCATGATAGAACTCAAAGATATCAAATGTCTCAAGAGAGTCGGAGATTTGCAATTAACTTAAGGCATACCCTTCAAATTTACAGGGGATGCTGTCATCCCAAAAACCGATGGCCTCTTCTCCTTTTGTGTTGTGTGATAAAATTCGGACATCACCAAGGAATAAGGATGTTTTTTCACGGCATGATGGCACTCATCGAGAATAAGGAGATTTATTTCCTCCATTTTCACTATACTATGTCTAAGTATATTCAGAAGAATTTGAGCCGTCATTACTAAGACCTGATCAAATCATATGAAAAGTACAGATTGTTACGCTTTGTATGAAATTAAGAAATTGAAACTTCTGCCTTATATTTCCTACAAGAACTTCCATTTATTCACCCATAATCTTAAATGAAAATATAATCCTAAAAAGAACTATTTCCGACATAACTCATTACTCATACGGATAACAATAGGAAGTTGATTATATACCTGCTTAGTCTCGAACTCACGGTGCCACCTCCGTGCATCCCAAAAGTCCTGACCCATTTCCCCACAATAATGACCAACTTCATACCCTGTTCGATCTCGGATCACTTCTGCTTGCTGTATTTGAAATAGAATAGGCTATTGGCTTAAAGAGAATTTGATAATTTGAAAAAATTTCACATGCTTTGACATCGACAGTCTACCTGGTAAACAAGTGGAACTTTAGGCACTAAAAAGATGGCCAGCATCTTCTTATTCTGCTTTTGCAAGTCAGTGCAGATGCTTTTCATAAGAAGGACAGCGATTAGTGTCTTTCCAGCACCAGTTTCCAGAAAAGCAATCGTGTTTCTAATCTTAGCCTGTTCGAGAACATCCAACTGGTACTTTCGAGCTTGCTCCTCTGGAACCTTGGGCTTTTCCTCCTTCTCTTCTGACACATCAGCACATCCATTGCTGATTTGAGCACTGACCTTCTCGTCTCTATCTCGGCTAGATTCCCACAAACCTGCACGGAAAACCAGTTCATTTGTCTCTTTATCTCGTTCCCAATAACCCCTGGCATCCTTGTGCTCCACGTCCTTCCAGCTACCCACACCATGACGCCCTCTCCTCCTAAGCTGATCTCTATCCCGCCCATCCACCTCATTACAGTCCCAAGAACGTTGTCTCTTCTTAGCAGGAGTTCGATCCGATATTCTCCTCTCTTTCCTAATATCCCTGCCCCGAGCGTTCCTAGCGTATCTTTGATCTACATCACAAGATCTACGAGGCATTTTGTTGCCATTATGATTGTCCCCGAATCTATTTCGATGCTCGGGAGGCCTTTTTCCATTGGAACTAACAGCCACAGATCTGGAATCCACGCGTTGATCCACATTTCCTAATTGTGGTCCAGTCAAGCACAATCTATCCACCGCCCTCTGGTTGCAGGGAGCAATCGAAAGATTAGTTGAACCATCTCCACCATTTTTTATCGCACTACCTTCAGAGTTGGACACTAATTCCCCAACTGTACTTCTTTCACTAGACGCTCCAAAATCCACAAAATGAACGTCGCTTACATCCTCGCGTGCATCGAACCAATACGAGGCCCTTCCATCAGAACCCATGTAATCAGCATCTCCATAGTCTCTCACCTCCTCTTTATCTACTCTAGAAAACATAACTTTAACTACTCTAGAAAACAGAACGGCTATAAGTTAAATCAAATAAGCAATAAATACAGCAGTTCGCCGAAGTAGCTCTCACGCGGTGAGAGTTGGAGGTGGTAAGAGAGAGATAGAGAGTGGAGAGAAAGCAGATAAGCGTGAAATAGACCCGTATGAAGCACGCCAAAGCAAGCACACACCACAGTCCAAGAGAGACGAGGGAAAGGAGAAAAATGAAGATGATGGAAAGGCGATTCGATCAATTTGTGCGATTCGAAGATTCTGATCCCCACAGTGGTCTATTGTACGCCATTCTGCTCTCTATTCTACTCTTCTCTTTCCTACCAATTACAACGAAAAACCCTAATTTCCTTTTTTGTAATTGTGTACTGTTGTGTTCTTCAAGGATTTAAGACAAAGTCTCTCGTAAGTCGTACTGTACTTTACCTCTTCATTTGTCAATAAATAAATAATTAGTACACTTTTTTTTGCCTAAATACACTCCACGCTTTTTTTATATAGTAAAAAACCTTTATAAATTAATAACATTATACCATAAAATTTTATTAATTTAGAAAGATATTAATATATCGATAAATTAATATTTTATTAATTAAAATATAGATTTGTTAAATTCAGCAAATTTAGTATGTATTGAATATAAATGAATTCATATATGTTTCATTGATGTTATTCATGTATGACTACTGTTCTTTTTTTGTGAATATTTTCACTGGTTTGAATATGTCGCATCTAAAGAACTCGACACCGAAATTTTTGGTTTTAATGAGACCTAATATTTATAAAGGTATTTTTCAAAGAATAATCATCTTATTATCTTATCGAATTCGACAATTTTTTTATAAAGGCTCAAATCGGAACTGAGATATTTTATTATTTTAGAGGGTTTATTAATTTATCGAGTATTAATTTATAGAGGTTTTACTGTAGTTTTTGAAAAAAAAAAAAAAAAGCATTCCTCGTCATAGTATTTTACGTAAGAAATTCATCAAAATTCTAAATTATGTATGTATGATGATTTATTTATATTACAAAAAAATTAAGATTATTTTCTTAATGGCATACGTATATATTCTACACCAAAATCATTCTTATCTTACAACGTTCTTTGTCAAATTATGATGGGATAAGATGGAATAAGAATCAATTATTTTCTGAATTCAACACCTACATATATATAGTGCTATACCTTTTATGATAAAAAAAAAATTCTAAGTGATAAAATTTTCTATATTGTTGTGTTGCGATCAGCGTTTTAAATAGCGTAAAATAACGCGTTTCGTAGCGCGCTATAACGTATTTTACCTGAAAAATGCGTTAAAGCGCATTAAATATAGCGTTTTGTCCTCAATAACGCGTGTATTTTGATCAATAACGTAAATAGCGTGTTAAATTGCGTAAATAGCGCTAAATTGCTCATATAGCGCAATTTTTTTTTTTGAGAAAACAAGTTTATTAATTTTTTATTCGTTAAAACTAATCTACTACTAATTAAATCTCATTTTTATATAACGGGTGGAAATCCACACGTTGACAGCATTACCGATAATAGTAAAATACAATTGGATGACACCGATTTTTAAATTTCGAGTCTACGATTTGGATATATTCTTTGAGTTGTTTGTGACAAATTGTCATAGACAATTAGTAATTAGTATCTGAATGTTATTTTCTAAATTTGATATAGTTTCGTAATTGAATATCATTTTAAAATGATTTGTTTGATTCTATTGTTATATATTATCTTTTTCTTTTTACATTAAATATTGGTTTTGATGCAACTTACATGTATTTTGTTAGCAATTAATCGTTTTTTCAAAATACGACGAGTTTGAATAACTTCAAAGCTGGATAGCATTTTTCAAAACTACATGGACTGTAGACCATTGCAACATCATCTATAAATAAATAAATGTGTGAAGGGAGGTAACTAACACATACCTAAAGATATTATATGATTTTTATTTTTATTTTTTGCAACAATACCATTATTCAAGATAAAAATTATATACAAAAAATGTAGTTAGATTAGCCAAGATTGCCTATTCCACTCCCCCTAAATTTAAAAAAAAAAAAAAAAGAAAATAAATGTCAACACTTTCCACGACAAAGTCACAATAATTAACCATTTCTCCACCATACGTAGTACACACAACTATGGTCAATGAACTCGATTGTCTCGACTTTTAGTCTCATTATTGCAATAAAACCTCACAGCCTTACATTAAAAAAAAATAAAAAAAAATGGGCCCTTCACCAAAAGGAGTACAAACAATCTCATGCCTAAAAAGAAATAATTTCAATCCCCGATGCCTTCAAGAAACTACTACATCAGCCTATCAGACAAGCCAGGCAGCCGCCTGAAAAAGCTAAGGCTCGCCGGAGGCATAGGATCCCTAAACATAGGGTGGCGGAGGAAGTAAAACCCTAGGGCCACCGCCACCATCTTGGGCGGCACGACGTACAACATCACCATAACTGCAAAGCAGACCCCCAAGAACAATTTCGTCGCCCTCGGGTCCCGCCAGCTCACCAGGGCCTGGATCCTCTCGCCCTGAGCCGCGAAGTCCCCAAGAACCGTCTGAACCCTAGCGGCCAAGACCCTCAGCCTATCGTACCGAGCCCTGACCACCTCGGGCGGCCTCGAGCTAGGGAACGTATCGAACTCCTCGTCTAGCTCCTCTGGGTCGACTATGTCCGCCAGGGACAGCTTAACGTCCATTCCCGCGGGTATCTTCGGTTTGAACCGATGGTACCAAAGGCCCACCAAGAATACGTAGAGCGCCCCCATCGGGACGATTAGGTCGGGGTACCAGACGAGCACGAGGTAAAGGACGTGGACCAGCACCGTCGTCATGGGGCTCCTCCACCTCCTTATGCGGTCGAGCCACCTGGCCAGCCCGACGGCCCAGGCGAGCACCGCCACGATGCGGGCCCAGTTGCACTTGCTCTTCCTCATGCTCCACGAGCCCGAGCTCGCGTCCAGCATGTAGTGCACGACCTCCGGCCCAAGGGGCGGCTCGGACCGGGCCAGCCAGGCGGCCACCATCTTCGCGGCGGCGGCACGCAGCACCTCCTGCTGGGCCACGCCGAGGGGGCGGACGTAGTGCATCCTCGGGAGGAGGGGCTGCCCGTAAATCCCGCACGTGTCGGGCAGCAGCGAGGGGCAGGTGAAGCGCACGGCGAGCTCGACCTCTCCCATCTTCCTCAGCCCAGCCCGGGTCAGGACCACCAGCGGGTAGGAGTTCATGTACACCTTGTTGCTGTCGAGGGTCGAAACCCTAATCCTCACTTTCCCGACGACGTAGTCGGGCCGGTCCTCGCTCGACGGGTCGGCGAACATGCGGCAGTTGTCGAAAACCCCGACGGTCAAGACCGTGCACGGGTCGTAGACTTGCCAAGTGTACTGCTCGTTCCACCTCGGGTCGAAACTGTCGGCGACCGTCCTTGTTCTGACCCATTTCTTACCGTACTTTGCCACGCAGTAAGCGTCGGTGGTGGTCGACCCACCGCCGCTGCCGCCGCCGCCACCTTCGGGCTTCTGTTTCATAGGGGACAACCCTCGGGCTCCGAGGATTCCGAGCTCTAAAACGCCGATGGGAGGCTTCCACAGCTGTTTGGCCGTCGGTCTATAATCGCTGCAGAGGTGGGCAGCTTCGTCAAGCACGTGGTAGCCACCTTCCAAACACACCCTTAAGTGCAGTCTCCCGCCGGGCCCGGGCCCGGGGCCCGGCCCGCCTTCTATGCTGTGCCACTTTGCAGCCACGTGTCGCTCGTCTATTCGCTGCTCGATGGAGCCCACTGGGATCAGCACGTGGCCCAGCAGAGGGTCTTTTCCGGCGCGGTCTTCGACGAGGAGGATGAGGTTGTCCTCGAGTGGCTCTCCGGCGACAAAGACAAGATCCTCGTTCCAGTGAAATGACGTCAGCTGGCGGCTCATGGTTCCCCGCCTAGTGCTCAGCGACTGGAACCCTAGTCGGACCTTGACCCGAACCTCCGGGGGCATGCTGGGAATGACGGCGACGGCTAGGTCCTGCGCCTCGATGACCGTGAGCCTGAAGTACCACATCTTGGGCGACTGGTAAACCTTGGGGCGCGTGTAGGACACTGCCTGCTGCGGCGCGTCTGTGCCGGTGGACTCGGGGAAGGAGTCGTCGGCCTGCGTCCCGATCCAGACGGAGAGCTGCAGATCTCCGGTGACGCCCTCGCCGCCGTCGAGGTGGTACCACTGCGGGGCCAACGGGCTGTCAGGTGGGTCCCTCACGGGGACGTCGGACAGGTCGAAGCAGACGCCTCCGAGCAACCTGTCGGAATCCACGCCGTCCCACACGGAGATTTCCAGCGTGGAGTTCGCCGTCGAATCTTTGCTGTACGAAAGGGCAAACACTTGGTTCCATTCTGGGTTCGGCGAGGGGTTGCTCGCCGGCTTGGAACGTAGCACGTGGCTCGAGCTTCGGATTCTGACCTGCGGACCGTCGTTGGGCTGAGACAGCCCTCGGGCCTTGACTATACGGACGAACAAGTACTGCATTGGCTCGACCAAATCCATGGGCTGGATCCTATCCGAGTGCCCGCGGGCCTCTCCTCCACGGATTATCTTGGGAGAGAAATCTCCGCCGTTGACCGGCCGGCGAAGCACTTTAACCCTGTCGGAGACGCCATTCGTGGGTCCCATCTGCATACTCCTGACAACCCTTGGCGAGTGAATCGGCGGGGGATGATGATGGTGATGAACGCGATGGTGGTCCGGCGGCGCAATGTGCGGCGGCGGAGGATTCTCATCCACCTCAACCAAAACAGGCCTCTTCATCACTTCTTCAGTACCCGCCTGAAACTGCTGCTGCCGGTGATCCTGAAAATTCTGATCCGGCGGTTGCTGCGGCGGCGGATTCTCATCCTCCTGCTGCTGCTGCTGCTCCTCATGATTCTCCGGCGGATTTTCAACAACATCGTCGTAATAAATCTTCAATCCCAACTCACCTCTGATCCAACTAAACACACTCTTCTTCTCCAGCGTAAAATAAACCAACCCCTCCTCACCTCTCCTCACAAACTGCGAACCATACAACTTCACCCTCCCCAGAAAATGATTCTTCCGACCATTACCACTCGTGAGCTTCTTATCATTAAACACCTCAACATTGAGCTCCTCAAACTCCATCGTCTTCGGATCGGAGACGACGAACTCCAGCGGCTCGTTCCATACTGGGTTGAGATTCCTATGAACCGTCTGGGTCCGTTTCTTTTGGCCGTCGAAGTCTGCAACAACGTAAGGGCTCGAACTGCCCTGGCCGTCTTTCGGAAGGAGATCTCTCGCCTCGATGACTTCCACCACCAGCTTCCGTACTACGCCGGCCTGCGGCTGCGGAGGTTGCTGCTCTTCACTAGTCATGCTTTTCACATTGCAAGGGCCTTCTCTCTTACCCTTTTTTCTCTTTCTTCAATGCTATGGAGAATGCTTGTTATGGGGCCGTGTGCTGCGCAATGTGATGACAGATCAACAAGAATTTCGGTAGTGATTAGTTTGTGCAGTGCAGAGAGAGAGAGAGAGAGAGAAATGGATACCAATCTCTCCACTCAAGCTTTCTTTCTTGTTCCTTAGAATTTTTTTTTTTTATTAAATATTCTGATGTTATTCATACCTTTATTTATTAATCTCCCCTTTCCCATTTTATAATTATAACAGAAGCATAAAAAGGCTAAACCTTGATCTTGGCTCTGTTTTACCACTGCTAATATAATTATTCTTTGATTAACAAGACTGCAACCACAAACTTCTAGGCTTTGTACCTAAAAAGCCTGTTTTTGTGTGATTATGCCCTTCTAGGATATTTCAAATTGTGATATCTTGGCATGGAGCACATAATTATTTGTCTTGAAGTTCAGATTCGCTTCGGACTAAACTTAGTTAGAGTGCGTGGACTATAACGACGTCGTACGTTGCGTTATCTCGAACGGCTATGGCTGCTCTTTTTCTCAATGAAAGAGCATAGATTCTTGTTTTAATAGGGTATAAATTCTCTCTAGAGGATATGACTTGTGTGTATACAATCTCCCTTTGTCAAAAAGTTCACAGCAAAAAGTAGCACAAAGGCATCTATCTACCTATCTTGCTTTATTGATTGAGGGTTACTATTTTTCAAAACCATGGTCAACACTGTGACAACATTCAATTAAATCCTAGACAAACTGATATCATCATCAGATGTAATATTATTCTTAGATTCTGTGTGATGTCTTAAATGGCTTCAAGAATTCCTATGCATGCAGCATTTTAAGTAAATTGTAAGAAGAGGCTTCTCCTTCATTTTACCCTTAGTGAGGTAGGATAAGATATGCTCAAGCATTTCTAACCTTTTGCTTGATTTAGTGGACTTAAATTTTTTTGAATCTGATCCTCCTGAAAAAGCTTTGGGCAGATGCTTCCTAGGCTGCTGTATGAAGAAGATAAAGAGATAGAGATAGATAGCCGAGACTTTAGGATAATCTTGCGAACGAACGTCTCAATGGCTCACCATCGAACTTTCAAGTTAACAGTTTGATCTTCTCCTTCGAATTGACTGTAACCTCAGGAGAGTGATGCAACAGTTATTCAATCAATTGCAGCATATTCAGCTACGGAGATGGAAATATTACCAAAGTCATCATTTTTTTTATTATTATTCAAAGAACAGTGAAGGAAAAAAAATAAGGTACTGATGACAAACTAAACCTCTTTTTCTTCTTCCATTGAATATCGAAAGTGGTTAATGAAGAACGGAAACAAAATCAGACAAATAGAATGAAGCCAGACCCATCCATCTAGCTAATCTGAGAGCAGAAAGGGAAAAGGGCCCTTGTTTCGATTATTATATCACGCGATTATATCGATAACATAAAATGTAACCCGCTAGTGATGTGCCGCCGCCGCCGCCTTTGCTTCAGCCTTCTTCTTGGATTTGGCCTGTGCCTGCACGACAGAGTAAGATTTGTAAGATTCACATGTAAAAATCGACAGTAGCAAACAGTGAAGTAATGCTACGGCAGAATGGTCTGTGATCAGCCATACGAAGAGTCGAAGACCGAATATGCTGCATTTTTCACGTACATAGCATAAAAAGAGTACCAGGAAACGCATCCCTTACATCACATGGAGTTGATATATATGATTATTCTCAACACTTTTCTATCAAGATAAATTGACAGAGGTTAGCGGGAAAATACTTTTACACTGTATCGCCAAAATACATTAGCTAGCAAAATCAATCAATTTTCGTTGTCCCACGAAAGAGAAAAATATGAGAGAAGTAAGTGAAAGGGGGGAAAAATATGAAGCACGTATGGTTTTCAAGACTAATCTTCATGCTCTCTTCCAACACAGTGTATGAGCTCCACTTTCATACTCAAATACACCACAATAAGGCATACAATAACATCATTTGCTTCACTTCAATACTGATACACTTCAACAAATGTCACGAGGAAAAAGGTAAATAAAACTCATCAAAGGGGACACATTAACCCCCCCAAATGTGACACAGAACACCTAATTTAGCACCACAGATTTTCATTCGACATCTATCAATCAGATCAGATCTCGGCAGCATAAAATTACCATCCAAATCCACTCATCTCTTCCAAACGGAAAGATAAACAGAAGAAATTGAAAAAAAAAAATAATGTCTTTTTTTTTACTGTACCTTGAGGATCTTCAGTTTGACGCTGCCGTAAACAACTCCGAATGAGAAAGCGGATACCCTAGCTACCTGAATCAGATATTTCGAGATCAACAGTAAATATGAATTGAAACTAAAAAATCAGCAGATAACATTGACATATACAAAACGCAATTTTAGATACCAAAGCAAGGGTGCTCTTGCCGGAGTAAGGTCCAGGTGGTGGCGCCATTGTCGTCGAGAAACAAAGAAGTGATAGATTATCAATGTAACAAACAGGTTTTGAGTTACCTCTTTCAATTCAGCTGGTTAGGTTAAATAAAATCTTAAAGTTGAGCCGCGAGGGCGGCGCGTTTTGCCGGTCTAACTAAGTGGATCGCTAACTTGCGCCGTCGGCCCAATAAGCTGGACTAATTATTGGGCAATGCTCATATGGGCTTTCGCATTGGGCTTGTTGGGCTTTGTCCTTATCACTATCTAAATCTCTTACGAATAAATTGCATATAACCCACCCATGATTTAAAAAATAAATATCAAAATCCCTATGGTTTGTAAATAACACAAAATAACTCGTGATTTATTTAATCATGCGATCCTTGTCATTTTCACCCCCTAATTAGGGGTACAATACTATGTCTTAGACACCATGGGAGGTACGATGCTAAATTTTAGACATCACATGAGAATTTCACGCAATAAAAAAACCATAATGTAGTAAGGCACATTTCAGTATATCCACGTGGAAATAAAGCATAATTTACCCAACCTCTTACAGCTCTTAGATAATTCCCTTTTGAAGCTTACTTTGCTAACTCACCTGCACTATTATCACACTACATCAAAAGCATGTAATGGAAAACAAAATGCTGTTGCTATGATCATAATTTAATCATTCGTTCGTCCGTGTTCTTTGAAGTACGAAAAAAAATACACATAATTCAAATTCCCGACGGTGACAATAATCTGTGGCATCGATCACTCGATAAGAAATCATTAGCCGTTTTCGGCTCGATCATATGCGTTAGACTTGTGCTTGGGAGCAAATGTGAACCCAGAAGGAACCTTCCCAAGCAACATCTCTGATATCCTAATCTGCAGCAGAAAAAAAAAAAGCAAAGGATGTTAGAACGACGACGAGCTTATTACAGAAATTTCACTTACCATAAAAGAGTATGAATGTTAGAACAATACATACCCAGTCTGCAGCAGAATCAGAGGCCATTAAGGTCTCGAGGTCATCACGACCAAAGAAGGAGGGCGGTCTCCAGTTTATCTTCTGAGGGACCACTTCCAAGAGTCCGACGGGTATGTATCTGCAAGTGTAGCTAAGCCATTCCAACAAGAAGTGCCTAGTTGTCTCAACTCCTGTTTTATCAACGATGTCATGAAACTGTCGGTTCGGCCTTTAGAGATTTCAGTTAATAAATCGAATACCATAAACCTATATATACGTATGTGTGTGTGTGTGTAAGAAAAACCCGTCCTCATATGAGAAATCTATGCAGAGTTTGGCACCTTTTGAGTCGGAACCCCAATGTTGCAGGCCAAAATGTACAAAATTCTTCAGTATATCAAACCTTTCCCCCGAACTAATATCCCAGTGCCTCTGTTCCTTGATCTCAGTGAATATCCATGGCTGCAAAATTTAGAGAAAATAAATATACATATCAACCACGGGTGGGAGGTAGAACTCAAATCTTGGAGTAGAAATAGAATGAACCTAGAGCTTGGCTAGACAAACCTTGATCAATGCTGCTCGACCAATCATACACGAGGATAGCTCGGGGCAGTCAGATTTGTGTTTATTCCAGTCCAAGTAAGAGAAAACATCCCCGTTCCCAAGGACTTGAAGACTACGAGGGGCTTCTCTTGCACACTGATAGATATAGTCCCAATCCGCAAGTTTGCTGTAGCGTTGCTGACGTGTACGCCCATGTATCGTTACTGCGCTTGCTCCCCAGTTTCCCATTTCTGGTATTAGAGAGTCGATTCGGTTCTTACCTTCGAAATAGCCAGTTCGTACCTGGAGATAAAGAACTGACTTTTTATTGCAAGAAAACACCTAAATTTCTGACCTATAATAGATTTCGGTAGCAGTATAAGGCTCTTAAGCTATCACTCAGAAAAATGGATGTTGATATTTTGTAGACAATGTTTATCAATTAACTGCTATAAAATAAAAGCTTGAACACACGAAATGTACCTTGATGGTCACTGGTGTGTCTACTGCTTTAGAAGAGGCTTCTACGACACTTTTCATTCTCATTGGTTTCGTTAAAAGGGCAGATCCAGCACCCTTATTAACTACAATATCAATTGGGCATCCCATGTTAATATCGATGAAATCCACCACGCAATTCTGCTCTATAAGTTCTAAGGTTCTTGCAACAGTATCGGGATATGCCCCGCAAATTTGAACACCAAAGAAATCCTCTGACGAATGACGCCTCAGCAAAGCCCACTCTGAAGCTTGACCCTATAAAATGAATATTCCAGATCAAAGATAGGGCTCTTTTAAAAAATGGCCTTTGACCCAGTCAACTTATAAAATGTAGCATTGACGACACTTTTAAGTCAATAACCTTAATTTAAGGGTATTTTCATCATTTTACAAGGTAGCCTCCTATTGTGTAAAAGGGTCACGTGCTATATATAAGGGGTCCCCTGAAATCCCATGCTATATATAAGGTATCCCCTGAGTTACGTGACCTCTACTATACCGCATTGCGGGGTCCCGTGGTATATTTTAGGGGTCCCCTGGCCTCCACTAGAAAAAAATTTGTTGTAATCAGGAATCAAACTCCGGACCTATTACTTGGATGACTGACTATCAAACCATTGGACTACAAAAGCCCCCTGCCCTTAAACGCTTCGCGTTTAACATATCTGTTTCTATGTGGGGCCCAATTAATAAGGTTATAATTGTCATTTTCATTGGGGCTTAAAATCCTATTTGACCGAGGCTATTTACCAAATTAATCCTCAAAGATAGGAAGGAAGTTGAACATAAATTTTTAGGCTAGATTTGCAAATCTACTAGATGCAAGAACATAGTTTCACATTCTATTTTTAATAATTAACCATTTCATCAACATGCGATTTTAACAGGAGAAAGAAGAATTAATGCATATGCCAACCTGCAAAAGATTGGTGCACATTGCCATCTCACCACATGTAACATCCGCTCCAAGAACCTTGCACATCCGACGAAATGGTAAGTTTCCTACAGTTGTTAGGGGCGCAAGATAGAGTTTGTCACTGAAATCGATGAGTTTCTTTTCTCGGGGGTGCAACTTCAGGCATTTATCACTTCCATCTTCCAATGCATGATCAATGACGGTTTCAGGTTCGTTCTCTTCACATAAGTTTTTCGTGTCATCGTCCTGAAGCACTAGTACCTCTACAACAGAAAAAAGCAAACCACATACTACTCAAAAGACAAAATTAAAAGTAATGGAACAGCATGACATTGTAGCTAAAGCCAATAATTAACTGAACCAAATAACTAAACTAACCATCATCAGGCTGTCGAGAAGGAATTTCATCATCCGAGCATTTTATCTTCTTCAGTGGTGGGGTAAGTTCATCCGCAGCTGCTTTGTCTTGTTTATCCTCTTTCAAGGCTTCAGCAGAGGAATCCAATCGGTTCATGGGGTCAGCTATCCCTTCACAACAATCATTTCCATTATTAATATCTCCACAACCATTTTCAATAGTTTCCCCATTATCGTTATCGCCGACAATTTTATTTTTTCCTTTAACCTGAATACAAAACATTAAATTGAATGTCGAAGTTAAAATAAGAACTAGATAAACATTTTTTTTCAACTTTAGGAAACAATGATCAATATCTCATTGTCCTGTCCATACCGTCAACCCAAGAAGCTTAAGCACAGCATCAGCCTTGGGGAACTTCACTTTGTTTTTCCACAAAAGCTTCTGAACATCCTTGCTCAGCATATTCATTCCATTACTTCTCTTCTCTCCATTGACAACGCCTTCAGCGTCATCCTTATGTGTGCCTGAAAACCTACAAGCTAAGCCATAAGGGCACGGTCCCTCATTGCTTAAGAACGGGCAATCACCCACTAAATCATCTGGTTTCTGCATTCAACAACATCAAGTCCCAAACAAACAAAATTATGCATCATATACGAAAGGACAAAAAAAAACTATAAAAAAAGGGACAAATTAAAAGGTAAATAATCTATCTACAATTCAGCATCTTTTCGGCACACCTGAGTTTTAAACGCTTCCAAATCGTGACTGAAGCGGCACTTATCACCATAACGACATGAATCAACCTTACCGCTCTTCGCCACCATAGGGCACAGATGCAGTGCAGATTTTTGCTCCTGTAAGAAGATTGCCAACTTTTGTTTAGAAAGACATTAAAATGAAATAAATAAATAACTAGAATGAGAAAGCTTAATATTCCAGCATCAGACTATGGTAAAAAGCAGCCGTAAGTGTCTGAACTGTTAAAACAAAAAACCAATCACTCCTAATAACCTGACGGCGTTCGCGCTTAAGCTGGCGTTTGGACTTCTTTTCCTTGACAATCGGGGCAGCGACGGCGTCGCTTTGAGCTGTTTGCTTGCCCTCGACATCGTCAGTATTCTTACTGTTATCAACACTTCTATTTGGTGGCGGACGGAGGAAGTCTCTCTTAACGGGGGCTATTGATTTAGCCACCAGCTCCTCCGCACTCGGCTGAGCTTGGCCCGTGCCGAGGTAGACTACGTCCGAAGATATCGGGTCCTCCATTACGGGTCGGATCTCGAAGCAGTAGGGTTTTCAGGGCTGCGAGCGAAAACGGTAAAAAATGATAATTGGTAGTTAAAAATGGTGGACGGACTACTCCACTGCTACTGCTAACGACGTCGTATTCGTGGAACGGTTGAGTTGGGCCGAGCTGTTCGGGCCGATATAGCCCAATGGGCTATCAGCGCTACTTTCAGATAATAAAAAAGAATTAAAAAAATAATGATTAAGAAAAAAAAATGTCAGAAGTGGGATTTGAACCCACGCCCTCGTTAGAGGACCAGAACTTGAGTCTGGCGCCTTAGACCACTCGGCCATCCTGACAATTGGGAAGCTATTCGTTATTCAATTCTATATTTATTTACTAACAAAACTATAGATTCATGTCAATTGTCAACTAACCTTATTACACGTAATATTTATCGTCTCTCCGCTGATGATGGCAAAAATGTCTATTAAAAACTTATTGGATCATTATATGGGTCTGAGTCTATTGTTGGGTTCGCTAGGCCGCACGGGATGATACGCAGCGGAAAATTCAAAACAAAAGCATGCATCTATCATATAAATGCTTATCTCGTCGGTCCATCTGGCGATAGTGACGATCGGCATCTTTTAAAATCACGCACATGGTACGAATTTTGCTTTGTTAGGGTTTAAGAAATAACATATTCCTTAGTTTCTTTAGTGACGATGAAGAGGGAATCAATTCCCGGATTTGTGGCTACCACCGTCTTTTCGTACGTTCGCTGTAGGGATTCAAACGCCTCTCCTCTAATCGAGTCCACCTTTTTGGATTATGACACCGAGATCATTCTTCGCTAGTAGAAACTAACTCGGATATTGGTATCGATACTTTAAAATTTCAAGGAATAACAAGAACCTTTCTTCTCGGTGAACTCACGTTGCAAACCACACACCATTTGTTGTGTGTGTTGTGTGGTTTTTATATGAACCAATACACACTACATTTACATTGTCATTATTGCAAAGAAACGTTGACATATATATGTAAAACCATTTTACATTGCTTAGTAGAAACCGTTTCCCATGATGTACTCTCATTAGAAATTAATTTGCATTTACTTTGGTCAAAACCATAAGACATGCACAAGAGAAAACGTTTCTCTTAATTTTCTTTAAATTTGAATTTAAAGAAATTAATGCCAAGATAGAAACTCTTTTCATTTACTTGATCATATATTAATTTCCTTTTTTTTTTTTTTTTCTTTTTCTTGCATTAGACGTGTGAGACTTCTCTACATGTGTTAGGCTTTAAATTATTTGAAGTCCAACTTAAAATAATATTAATTGAGTAATTCTTATAATTACTATGTAAAGCCCACATAATCAATCTTATTGATTATCTTATTCCTTTTATTAAATAATGAAATTATCTAATAATATTTAATTCAACAATTGAATTAAAGTTCAATCCAACTATTGGAAATATCAACTTCATGTTGTCATTCTCCAAAACTTCGTGTGACCCTTTTAGGTTCACGATTAACACTAGTAGTGAATTTACAACTCCTTGTAACTAATTGAAATTAACTCTTTAATATCAAGAATTCACTAATCATGGTAACACCTAGTAAGTAGCATGATTATCTAGTGTTAAGTGAAATAGCGAGTAAACCTTTTCAATTGCAAGTGCATACACGTAAAATCCTTTCGACAACTAATTTCCCGATTAGACCTTGGGCATGGAATTATAAGTCGAACCCAATTGATCTAATAACTATGAATTCATTTCAAGTTTAAATGATTCCTTCATGAATCTCTATTCATCCCGCCTTGGCCAAGGACTGCGAATCATAAACTATGAAAAGCATAGGAAATTCACTTATTAATGTAAGTGTCGAATTCTATGTTGGCCACAGACAAATCTCCATGCACACTAATACAATACCCAAAATACCCCTTTTGTGATTATCCAGCAATCAAAGGATAAATCTAAGTAAAGCATAATGCGCACAAGACTACTATCGTGCCTCAAGTCAGAGGATTAATCATGTACTATTGCAACACGAAAATTCTTATTCGACATAAAAGTTTCCAATTAAGAATTTTCATCGGGTCAAGTTCAATGAACTTGTTCCCTAACAAGCATCTGCATATATGCATTTGCGTCTCCACGCTAATGTTAATGGAACATAACATTCTCGTCTAACAAGCATACATCATATGCACAAGTCTTTCTGGGTTATTCAATGTCCTGTCTTGAAATACCCATCGACTTGGAACTTATTTAAGATCATAGCCTAAGACATGTTCCATGATCACCATCAAATGCGCAATCATGTCCCTCAGCTTATAACGATCTAAGGACTTTATCGTATGTGCAAATAATGCATAAACATAAGATAAAACAATGCCTTTTATTTGATATAATTTCCAACAAATTGTCTTACAAGTAGAAAAATATCCAATCAAGTTGGAACGTCGGGCATTCTACTCTAACATCTATATCCACTTAGACCTAAATCTTCTACGGCGTCGCCCACGCACACTTCTTTGGTTAACGTTTAGGCTAAGTGGGTCTAGAATCAGACCCGTTTGAAGATCGAATAGATTTTTTATGGGCATTTTCGTCATCGCTACTTTCAGTATAGTAGTTATGGCTCACAATGGCTAGAGCCTCGTGTCATTTCTCAAAAAAATTGGCTGGGCTTCACCATGGCGCGATGCAAAAGTAATGGGTTTTAACCAGCGGTTGATCGCCGTCTTGGTCGTGTTGGGTGAAGTAGTGCGTGTGTGATTGTAAATTCGTTACGAAAGGTCATAGAGATTTGACAACAATGTGAAGGCCGCATCCGAAATTCAAGCTTTCAAGGACGCCAGCACATTCATACATAAAACTACGTTTGCGTATATCTGCAGATGTTTTGGCCGTGATAAAGTTTGGTTTGGTTTGGTTTGGTCAGTTCAACATCAGTAGTAGGACTATCAGAAACATGGGTTGGATTGGATAACTATTTGGTATTGCGCAAGCCTTGCCATGCAATGCGCAATGACTCCAGCGAAGATTCGCGCCATAATGTGCGTGCGCCACTAATTAGTACAATCTTTGGGGATTTGATTCTCCTTGCAAAATCAGAGAAATAATTTCTCAATGCGGGCGCGGGGTCGTGGCTTTATGTTCATCAAGAATAACAAAAATACGGATATGTATTTAGTTCCATTGAACTTGACAATAACCTTAAATCTGTACGAGAAAAACATAAAGGCAATGGCGCAGCATTACCAATTCTAACTACCCAGCGCCAAAAAAAAAAAAAAAAAAAAAAAAACAAAGCCGACCGGACTTCGATCCAGCAAAACCAATTCGCTGGAGTTAAACATATTTTTCTATAGAGAATAACTGATACTCAGATTGATCGTAATGAACGAATGAAATTCGACAAAATACTAGATTATGCGATATCAGGCAGTTGCTGCAAGAATCTTCCATCCCATAACGCCCCTCAAGTTCCCATATTCGAACACAACTTAGTTGCGCTTACTTCGATTAATGCGATTCAGACCTATCGCCATCCGATCGGTTTGAGTTTTGAGGCTGACGAATATGTAGCTGATGCATGTTGAGTTGAGTTTCCGCAGTTACAAGCTTGAGGCGCTGAACTTCGGCAGTCAATGTTTCGTTTAGGGCTGTTGCAAGAAAACCAAAATGAGTTTATGAGATTACCACTTTTGTCATAAGATGATACGAAAGGAAAGAAAAGAAAAGTACCGTCTCGAAGCTGGGCTTGTTGTTCCATTGCTTGCAACCGAAATTTAAGCTCGTTATTCTCATTAGCCAGTCCAGCAGAATCCCGCTGAAAGAAAATAGACGACAGTGTTAAGACATTTAACAACTGTATGTACATAAACCCCATATTACTAGGTTGTGTGCTCACTTGAAGTAGAGTGACTTGAGCAGACAGTGTAGTTGCCTCGGTCTGCAATGTCTGAACTTTATGTTCCAATTCCGCTATGTACCTCGTTTTCCGTTCTTTCGAACGAGCAGCAGATTGACGGTTCGCCAAAATCCTGCAAGAATTAATACACAAAGCCCATCGTAATAAATTGTACTTCACAGAAAACTAAGAAGATAGCGATTACAACGGTACACTACCTTTTCACCCGTTTGGGATCATTCGCAGCTATCTCAGCGAGCTTTTCGTTCGCCATAATCTTCTGCAGCTCGGGCCCACTAAACTCTCCGTTCCCAAACTCCAAGCTAAAATTCGCATCGAGCGAATCCGTGGGCGAAAGCTGACCCTGGCCAGTCCCGGGAGATGGAGGCATCTTCAAAGAATCATCGGACAGATTAACCTTATCCATGAAGCTGCTGTCCATGGACACGCTCCTGTAATGACGGGTCGATGGAGCAATGTTGTCATCAGCATTTCTCTTAAGCCCTTCCTTCCTCTGGACATAACTTCCAGCCTCGTTGACACTGCTAGTGGCCTCATTATCGCTGCTGTCCCCACCATTCGTCTTGGAACCGCTCGCTCGGCTATCCATGTCTTCCTTGTTCTCCGTTCCTAGCTTCTCGTCAGTGCCAGAAGAGTTCAAAGCATCGATGTTGTCCAAACTCATGTAGGCGGCGAAAAGCTCATCAGCTACATCCCCTTCGGTTTTTCTGATCTCTCCCATCCCTTCGAGGTTGTCCGATCCTCTTTTGTCCCAGATTGACTCTCTCTTGAGCAGCAGAGCCGCCGGGCGGTTCTCTTTCATGGGCACGGACGCGCCGGGGCTTCTCAGAGGCATCAGCGGTGGAGAAGACTGCATGACGTTCAAGAACCCATATGGGATGTCACTGTTCGATCGCCTGTGGGCTTTACGGGGCGGGAGAATCTCGCTAGCCCGAGAAGAACTGACCCTACTGAAAGGAGAAGGTGGCAGAATTGGGCCGTCTCTTTCCTCCATAGCTGCTGCATTGCCCGAGAGATGATCGACCGAAGGAATCGGACTTATTTCCTTGTACGGAGAAGGGCTCAGCGGCGGCAAAGAGTCGAAGCCAAAGTACGAGGAGGGCTGCGATAACGAACGACTGTGTGATGGGCACGGGCTGGTACTGAAATTCTGCTGATTCGACGGACGGCTAACGGGGATTTGAGAGTAAGGCGAAATCGGCGGGATTTGCGGATGAGAAGGCGGGATCCCAACTCTTTTGTTACTACCATTTTCACTTCCGAAATCAGACCGTCTCACCATACCATAGAACTGAGGCATGTTCAATTGAGGTATGTCTAGTTGATTCATCGTCAAATGCTGCTGCTGTCCGAACAACGAAGCTTCGACTGAAGATTGAAGCCCATGATCACCGTTAGGCTCATCGTTCTCACCAGCCATCTTCTTCAATTTCCAAACAGTATCCCTCCCAGCTATATAAACACAGTTCAGCTATGAAAATTCGACAAGACACAATCACATAATTCAACCCACACGAAGAAGAGTAATCGATCAATCAATACACCATATAATGTAATAACAAGCAGTTTGATACGATGAAACCCTAAACCAGCATTCGAAGAAATCTAACAACAAATCAATACAGACAGCAAACACACCACCAGCACTTATATTCCAGGTGTAATAATCCTACCATTTCATAAAACGTCACAAGCTAGCAAAAGCATCAAAATATTCAGGAGAGTGTGAAGTTTACGAAGCTGGGCTTTTGATAATGATCTCTCTATCTCTATCTCTATCTCTATCTCAGCAAATAAGGAGGATGACGATGACTGGCAAGACTATTTACAGACTTTCAAGACCCAAAGCTAAGCTTCACATTTCTGCTATATGCGTTTACTTTAGAAAAAGAACGCGTGAATTTCGTATGAATTTGAGTTTCATTTGGTCAGACTTTTCATTTCAATTTCATTCCGACCGCATTTAGACTGAACCTATACGGTGTCGTTCTTTCCCACCCTCTATCACCGCAATGAATCGCTACGCTATCGTGTCTAAACGCTCACTTCACTCGCGCGTGTAAGACACGCGCACTTGACTTCATCCACTCCCAACACTTTTCTTTTTCTTTTCTTTATTTTCCAATTTTACTTTTCTAACCATACTAAAAACTCAATCTTTCCTCTTTCTTACAGTATGTGATCGATACACCATCCCAACATACTTCATTCAATTACAACTCTAAAGATTGTCTTTTTATAAATAATCCACTACAAAATATATTATAAAAATATAATGATGGGAACTATTTCTCTATGCAGCCTGGAGACAAAGGTAACACCAACAAATTAATGCTTAATAAGGAACCCTAAAACTTAGATACATATATCATTGAAAACCCTTTACTTATGCTTACGTGGATTATTCAATATGTATATATATATGCCTTTTTTCTCTCATTTTGTCACGTAAATTAGAAACTTCTATAGAAAAATAAAGAAACCCTAAAAATCATTCATGGGCTACCTTTATATAGAGATCCCGAAGCCTTCTTCGGAATGTGTAGACAAAAGCTTATCACACTAAAATGAGCTAACCCTTTCCTTAATAGTGTGTAGATACATATATATTTCTCCGTGAAGGGTTTGCTCAACCATGGCCTTATATATATATATATATATATATATATATATATATATATATATATATATAGTGTTGAAGGGCAGATATGGGCTATGTTTGCCATAGTTAATTGTGGAAATTCTAAGGTTGTATTGTAAGTAATTATATCAGATAAGAACGTAATTAAATAGGGAATAACAGTACAATATCTCCTCATACGCTCCATCATCATTACAATATTTAATGATTTGTATGTTGTAATTAATTAGATGTTTGTTACCAAACTTCGTTGAAGTTATTATGCAACAAAATTTGTTAGCTTAAGGCCAATGACTTTCATGTAATGAACGATATGTGATATATATGACCATTTTTATATATTTTTTTTAACTATTACTGTTAATTTATTTTATTGCTGGTATATTGCGACTTGCATTATGTTGTATTGCTATGTGTATTATCGCGTTATTGCGAACTACCAAGGGTTTGGTAAATATCGCGTATAACCGAAAATGTTAAGTTTAGATTCGATATTCGTTGAAGTTAACATTAACCAACAGATTTCTTCGACGTACATTAATGTGAAACTTGATATACTACTTGCATCGAGTACGAGTTCGTCTTGTTTCGAATTATTTGTCAGTTGTATATTTTTTTCTAGTATTTTTCATGTACTCTACTTGAAATCAAAACATTTAATTGCAATCGACAAATGCTTCGGATTATTGATTAATTTTTAAAAAATATTTATATATGTAAAATGTATATGACATTGTGAACTACCTACGGTTTGATAAATATCGCGGGAAAATGTTAGTTTAGATTTGATATTCATTGAAACTAACATAATGTAAAAATTTGTTCAATTTACATTAATTTGTTAGTTTAGTTCGGCGCGCTGCGAATGATTCATTAGTTGTATTTTTATTGGTCATATTTCATGTATATTCGGCTTGAAATCATAACATTTAATTGCAATCGACAAATTCTTCGTCAATTTCGATCGTTTTAACGGTCACGGACTATCAAATATTTTCTTAAAATAAATGTAAACTAATAAACTCGATTTTTAAACATATATATATATATATATATATACATCCAATATGCATCTTTTTAGAAAAAAAAAACATTGATAGGTAATGCAGTTTTTATCCTTTAATTAATTTATCTTCATTATTTTCCCCCTTAAGAAGTGAAAATATTGATTTTAATATGAAAAATTGAAAGGAAAAATCAAAATAAAAAAAGTCAACAGATTAGATGAGATGGAACTACAATAAGATGGGCCAAATGGGCTTATGAATGGGCCACCATTGCGATATTAAATATTTTTTTTCCTATTATATATTATTATTATTTAATAATTTTCTTACACCGACTACCGTATAAAAAAAACATAGCCGCGCCGCGCGTGATAATTATACGCCACAAAACCCACACAGTAAAAATAAGACCCATTCAGATCTCAACACGTGTCCCAATCCAACGGTCTTAATCCCTCCGCTTCTAATATAAAACCTCGTCCTCTCTTTCCACTCACTCACTCTCAGCCCTAACGGCAAACAAAATCACGGTCAAAGATGTCGAACCCAAAGGTCTTCTTCGATATGGCGGTCGGCGGTCAGCCCGTCGGAAGGATCGTGATGGAGCTCTACGCCGACGTTGTTCCGAAGACCGCCGAGAACTTCCGGGCTCTCTGCACCGGCGAGAAAGGCACCGGCCGCATGGGGAAGCCCCTCCACTTCAAGGGATCTACTTTCCACCGCGTGATCCCCAACTTCATGTGCCAGGGCGGCGACTTCACCGCCGGGAACGGAACCGGAGGCGAATCCATCTACGGAGCTAAGTTCGCCGACGAGAACTTCGTGAAGAAGCACACCGGCCCCGGCGTGCTGTCCATGGCCAACGCCGGGCCCAACACGAATGGGTCTCAGTTCTTCATCTGCACTGCGAAGACTGAGTGGCTCGATGGGAAGCACGTCGTGTTCGGCCACGTCGCCGAAGGCTTCGACGTCGTCAAAGCCATCGAGAAGGTCGGGTCGGGTTCGGGGCGAACCTCCCAGCCCGTCGTGATTGCGGATTGTGGGCAGCTCTCTTAGATCTTTACGACGATGAATGAGATCTGTTTCTCTTGATTTCTGTCTGGTTTTTTTTTCTTCTTTGTCTTCATCTTCTGGGCTTTGTGATGGTGGTGGTGTTTTCTGTCTTTTTAGGGCTTGTGAGAGGGTATGTCGTTTTATGCTAATGTTGTCGGATTAACGAGCTTTGTAATGGCGTTTTATGAAATAATGGACATAAAGTTTGCAACTATAATGCTGTTATTACAATTCTTGGTTGTTTCAGTACTGTGTTTATCATCGTTGTTAGTGATGAATCTTCAGAATAACATTCATGTAAAGGCAGAATGCAAACCCTTGCAAGAAAGAACACTAAGCAGCAAGTCGAGAAGGGTAGCATACAACTATGGATAATGCAAGAAATGGGATAAAGAAATACAGATTGAACAGAAAGGCAAAGCACCACAAATTTCTACGCAAATTCGCCGCCGCTCTGCTGCCACAAGTTGATGATATCAGTGGCCTGATTGAGCAGAATAACCATCTGCTTGTTAGAAATCCATGGCTTGCTCTCAAGCATCACCTTAAGCTCCTCCCAAGCATCTTTTCTGGGCCAGAAATAGTAAGGGCTCAAAGGGATAGTCCCATTACCACCTGGGATGTACTGGTCTATGGCGATTCCGATGTTCTTCTCCATCCAGACAAACTTCAGAACCAATCTTGGCCTTTCAATCGGCTTGACCACCACTCTGAGCTTCTCCCTGCGTGTGTCGCTTTCGCCCTCCACGACAGGCGGTGATTCCGTGGACGAGGCGGACACTTTAATGGGCTGCTCGAGCCTTACCCCGCGAGGCAAAGAAAGACGACGAAGGCTGCGTCGATCTTGGGTTGGTGGAGCTCCGAGGGAAAGAACTGAAAATTGGCTCCGCGTCCATGGCGGATTGCTCAGTGAGGATAACATCTCGCCCCTTGTTTGTTTCTAATCTCTGGGATTAGACCGTCGATGAGGATGGTATGGTAGGTAATAATATGGGCTTTCCCAAGTTGTAAGAGACTTCCATGCCATCGAACATCAATGGACAGATGGATGGATCATCCCTATATGGGCCTTCGTCTTGTAAAAAAATCCATTCAAGTCCAAACGTTTAGCTTCTTCTTCACCCACCTACCACGCCAACCACGTGACAGGAAACTTGCGTCTTAAAAATTTCATCTTTGGCCTTTTGCGATTCAACATGTGGCGAATGCTTATACCATCATCATCATTGTCATCATCCCTCTCCGACGCGACTAAGCACGTGGGCCCGGCGTGCAGACACGATTCCGATACGTGCCTGACCTCACGCATCGATCTTTCTGCTAAAACAAAATCCAATAATACAGCTCGGCATATACATACCACCCAGTGATGCAAGAGTCGTTGACTGTTGAATCATGACTCTGTTCTCTTCGACGACAGCAACAATGGGGGTTTCGGATAATGTTAGAGGGCTGATTCTTGCGATGCTGTCTGGTTTGTTCATTGGGACGAGCTTCATTTTGAAGAAGAAGGGTTTAAGGCGGGCTGGTTCAGCTGGCACACGCGCAGGTACTTATATTAAGCGTCAATCTTCGTTCTTAAATCTTACCTTGTAAGTGGTCGGAAGATTTATGCCTAGAGACCTACAATTCAGTATATCTGTGTAAAGTGAAAGTTCTGTTGGGTTGTGGCAGTTTAAAGACTCTGCTATTAGTCTTGCAGGAGTTGGAGGCTACACTTACTTGTTAGAACCTCTTTGGTGGGCTGGAATGATCACAAGTATGCTGTCTGACTATAATTTTCTTCGTCTTAGATTGGTCGATTTGATTGAGGTTGCCTGTCGTAGTAATGGGATTTTGTGTTTTGCTTCAGTGATTGTTGGAGAGGCAGCAAACTTTGTGGCTTATATCTATGCTCCCGCCGTTCTAGTCACCCCGCTCGGTGCTTTAAGCATTATCGTCAGGTATGTAATTTTTGTAAAATCTCCGATCGAACACTTGTGAACTCATTCTATTCGTTCTGATAATCGATTGCCTGTTATAAAGTGCTGTGCTAGCACACTTCATGCTGAAAGAACGGTTGCGGCGGATGGGAATTTTGGGTTGTCTTTCTTGCATAGTCGGGTCTGTCGTAATCGTCATCCATGCTCCTCAAGAACATACCCCAAGTTCATTACAAGAAGTATGGACCTTGGCCACACAGCCAGGTGAGCACCATCTTTTCCTTTCGTCTTTCGTTTCTCCTTGAAAAAAATTGGCTTAAGTTGCCCCGTTTCCTCTTTCGCCAGCGTTTCTGATATACACGGCGGCCTCATTGTCCGCGGTTCTAGTGTTAATGCTTCACTTCGAGCCCCTATATGGGCAGACGAACATACTGGTTTACCTGGGGATATGTTCGTTAATGGGCGCTCTTACGGTAAATATCAGTTCTTGCAACAAACGTTTTCGGTCTTAAATGCAATACCATGTCCATGTTAATACATCTGCAACGCAGATTGTGAGCATTAAGGCCATCGGGATTGCAATAAAGCTCACGCTAGAAGGGGTCAATCAGTTCGGATATCCTCAGACGTGGTTCTTCTTCTCCATTGCTGTAATATTTGTGATCACCCAGCTGAATTATCTTAACAAGGTAAACCATACCTGCCCTAACATACTATAATGGTTGACATAAGATTCGTATGTCTAAACATTGCAGTGATGTCTAAGCAGGCGCTCGACACATTCAACACGGCCATCGTTTCTCCCATATACTACGTTATGTTCACGACCCTCACCATAATCGCTAATGTCATAATGTTCAAGGTAGGACGAAAGTGTAACACTACCGCAAGGCGCAATCTTTGATTTTAACGTTCGCCATTCGTTGACGGGCGGATGTTTTTCTATGCAGGACTGGTCAGGACAAGACGCTAGCAGCATCGTATCTGAGCTGTGCGGATTCATTACGGTTCTGACCGGGACGGTCATACTTCATATGACCCGGGAAGACGAGCCGACCATTCCAACAGGTAATGAATAGGCAAGAAAAGCCCCTTTTTTTTGTTCGAGCCTCCGATTGATGTTTATAACATGTGAATACGAAATGCTTGATCTGTATAGGAACCATAACTTGGTACGGTGAAGATCCATCGAAAGGTTTGGAAGAGGCTCATTTTATCGCATTCGACAGTTCGGATTACTTCAAGTGATCGTTGTTCTTCACAGCGAGACGACACATCTGCTATACATATTCTCTGGCGATGAATCCAAAAGCTAAATGCCTGCAATGCAAATCCTTCTCTGTTATGGGTTGGTAAGAATTTGTGTATCTTAGTCATGCTGGTTTTAGGGGCGAGCCATAGCTTGGAAGAGCATCATTTCCATTATTACAGTATTCTTGGTTTTTTCGATTCTTTTGTAATGAAGGGGTAAATGTATGGTTAGTTTAACGGGCGGTTCGCGGTTTTAAAACCCGTCTTTATATGTTTCGACTATGATTTGAAACCGAAATTGCAGTCAACAGTTAGTTAGTCGAATCCTTGACCGATGGTTCGATTACGATTCAAACTCAGTTTTTTCAAACAATGCGAATACCTACGTGTCCCGCATGAAAAGAAAAGAAGTCATGCTTAAAATAAACGAAAATAAAAGGCAAAAAAAAAAACAACTGTTTTCACAAAAAAAAAATTATAAAATCAAAGAAAATACGGAATAATAAAATTAAAAAAAAAAAGCACGCAATCCCCGAGCTTTACTTGGTTCCACAAGCTAGGGTTTTCTGAACGACCGATGAGCCTGCCACACATATACTTGTCCTAATGTCGTTTTCGACTTAGTTCTAACCTCGGAGTTACTTGGTCCCACAATCCTGGGTTCCCCATATGGGTATGAGATCATTTGTTTCATTCTTGTGTTTCTAATCACATGTTCCACCAATCATGTGCTGACATGTGTTTACCCCATGATTAAATAAGGTGGACACGTGTCAATATATTATTGGTGGAACACTCTATGAGATGATTAAATAAGGTGGACATGTGTCAACACCTTATTGGTGGAACACTTTATGAGAATACAAAAATGGAACAGAGGAATCAAGCCCGATATGAACCCAAAAAAAAAATAATTTAAAAATGATGAATTTGACTTGGCATTTTATATATGATATATATTGTGTGTAATAAAATAGTTGCAAAGGCACATGGAAGTGGTCATGGAAGCACAAACTCCAATTATCCGTCCCTATATTGTATCTTCTTATTGTCCACCACCATATAACTAAAACAGAAGAATCCAAAAAAACAAAATAAAATATCTTAATCTTCCCCAACTGAGAAACTACATAAGTTGACTCGTTGGTTTTGAGGTTGTCCTAGAAAAGAAAAGAAAATGCAAGCTCACTTCTCATCCACATTCCTTCTCTTCCTTGCATTCCACCTCCTCCTCGGACGGCCATGGCCGAGCGCCGCCTTTCCGATCAGAAGAAGCCACGATCGAAGACATACAGAACGCTTTTCGACAAAACCGCCTCACTTCGAGGCGGCTCGTCGAGTTCTACCTCGACGAGATCAGAGGCCTCAACCCCCATCTTCTTCGCGGGATCATCGAAGTCAACCCCGCCGCGCTTTACCTCGCCGACAGAGCCGATCGAGAACGAATGGCGAAGTCGCCGGCGGCATCGCTGTCGAGCCTCCACGGAATCCCCGTCCTCCTCAAGGACAACATCGCGACCAAGGACAAGCTCAACACTACGGCGGGCTCGCTGGCATTGCTCGGGTCGGTCGTGCCTAGAGATGCTGGCGTCGTGGACAAGCTGAGGAGGGCTGGGGCCGTCATCCTCGGGAAGGCTAGCATGAGCGAGTGGGCTAACTTTCGGTCTTTTTCCGCCCCCGACGGTTGGAGCTCGAGAGGCGGCCAAGGAAAAGTAAGCAGCCCTTGAGGTTTCGTTTTCGTTTTCGGGCAAAGGTTAATGTTTCTTTTTTTTTTTTTGGCGGCGCAATGTGGCAGAACCCTTACGTCCTATCGGCTACTCCGTGTGGATCGAGCAGCGGGTCGGCGATATCCGTGGCGGCTAACATGGTGACAGTCTCGCTCGGGACTGAGACCGACGGTTCGATCTTATGCCCTTCCTCCGTGAACTCCGTGGTAGGGATTAAACCGACCGTCGGCCTAGTGAGCCGAGCCGGCGCAATACCTATTAGTCCAAGGCAGGACACCATTGGGTATGCAAGCTTCGCTTTTTTTCTTTCATAATTCTTTGTACGGGCCATTTGCATCCGTCCCAAAACTGAATTTATTACAGGCCGATCACGAGAACATTGTCCGATGCTGTCCACGTCCTCGACGCGATAGTGGGATTCGATCGTAACGACGCCGAGGCAACTCGTGCAGCTTCGAGGTACATCCCGCCCGGAGGTTATGCGCAATTTCTGAAAGTCGGAGGACTATACGGTAAAAGAATAGGCGTCGTGAGGGATCCTTTCTTTGTTTTCTCGGATAAAACGGTCGAACGAGCATTCGATCTGCATTTTCAGACTTTAAGGTATGCTGCATTACCTTTGTTCAAATTCTTGATTCATAGTATATATATGTAATGACATTTTCTTATACTTCGCAGAAAGAACGGAGCTACCCTAGTCGACAACCTAAAGATCGCTAACATCGACACGATATTGAACGCCAATATAAGCGGCGAAGCGATAGCACTTCTAGCCGAATTCAAGATCGCTTTGAACGGTTACCTTCAAGAGCTGACGGCCTCGCCGGTCAGGTCATTAGCAGACATCATAGCCTTCAACGAAAAATTCTCCGATGTGGTAAGAAAACTTCATGTTTCTATATAATATAACAAACATGTATCTCCCGGCCGTAAATGCGCTTCTTCTTTTTTTTTTTTTTCTCGTTTCTTCCGCAGGAAATGATGAAAGAATTCGGCCAAGAAATATTTCTGGCCTCGGAAGCGACCCATGGCATCGGAGGAACGGAAAGGCTGGCCATCGAGAACATGGCGAACCTGACGAGAAATGGGTTCGAGAAGCTGATGGTCGAGAACGACTTGGACGCAGTGGTGACGGCGGGCTTCGACGTCGCGCCCGTCCTAGCCATCGGAGGGTTTCCGGGCATTACGGTGCCGGCGGCTTACGACAGCAATGGAGTTCCGATCGGTATTTGCTTCGGAGGACTGAAGGGCTCCGAGCCTACGCTCATCGAAGTTGCTTACGGATTCGAACAGGCGACTAAGATTAGGAAGCCTCCTACTTTCTTACCGTAATATATATATATATATATATATATATATATACTGTTTTTGTTTCATGGAGATGAATGTTTTGTGTTGTCTTTTTGCTGTAGAATTTGCTCCAAATATTAAGAAAAAAAGTTAATAATAATAAAAAAAAAACCATGAAGAATAACACATTGCCCTTGGCTATAATAACACCTCCATAACAGCCAAAGTACACTCCAAAAATACGACAGCGAAGTATTTCCTATGTTTAAATCCAAGAAAAGACAGCAAATATTCATTTCTTCTTACACGATGTCCCAAGAAACCCGACGACCCGATTCATTCCGTATACTACGTTGAATGACCATTTCACTTAAAATTTTAAGCATCGAGAAAGTGTATCATATTATAATTTTATATATTTTATTTTCAACAAAATTTTTAGTTAGCTGAATAGAATTCTCCAAAAAAGAAAACCTTATCATCTCAGTTTTCACATTAAGATATAGATAAATAAATAAAAAGAGGCAAGAAGATCCTTGAATTACTTACATGCATGGATTAATAAGTGTATACTTTCGATTCATCACTTCTTAAAATAATACAATGGGAAAGGTTGAATATTTCAAAGCCGGCCTTGGGATTGACCTAGCCATTCTCAAAATATCATTTTCACGATAATTACGATGTCAAAGTATCGTAAACTTCCTTATATAAATCAATCATCTCATTTCATAGAAAGCTAAAACTCACCAGCACAAACGAACTCTCCAAGCAATTCCCTTCATCAGAAGTTTTCTCAGCTTCCCATGGCGGACTCATCAAGCAATGCCACTAACAACATAATGATTTTCTTCATATTCGTTGTTTCAATGGCGACGAGCCCGGGCGGCAGTTATGCTAGAAAACACCTTCCTCGACAGCCGCCGTTCTTCGAAAGCATATGCCGAGGACAAGAAAGCGTCGCCAAGCTTCGCTTCTACGTCCAGGACGTACTTGCCGGTCAGAACCAGACGGTGTACGAGGTGGCTCAATCTTCGATCACTTCGAATTCTCCGACGTCATTCGGACAGGTCAGAGTCCTGGACAACTTAATCACGGCTGAGCCAGGCCTGAACTCGAAAGTGCTCGGAAGAGCTCAGGGGGTTATTACAAGCTCCGACTTCGAAAACACTGCGTTTGCGATGAACGTCAACTTTCATTTTACGTCGGGGGTTTATAACGGAAGCACCATTAGTATTCTGGGGCGTAATGAGATTCTGCGGGAGAGTCGAGAGCTGCCCGTGGTGGGCGGTACGGGGATGTTCCGCTTCGCCCGTGGATTCGCTGTCACGGAGACTCGCTCGTACGATCCTCGGAAAAGCTACGGCGTTCTTGAGTATAAGGTTTACGTCGCCTACGTGGAGGTCGAAATGTGATGATGAGGTTCAGCTTGTGTAATCTAATATGTGGTTATGGAGGGAAAGAGATATGCTCATGTGTGACCATTTTATATATAAAATAAAAACCCTAGTTTTTTTTTCTTGATGACAACGTTAAGTATTGCAGTTATTAGTTGGTCTGAACCCTAAAACATGGCCTATTTAATGAAACCCTAATTATCTTTGATCATTACATATATACTCACTATACGTTATATTCACTAAGAATATAATATGGATCAATTTTTTTCTTGGCTGTAATGACGACGGTTTCATTCCAATAATCGCATGCAGCTTTGAATTTTTTTTTATTTTTTTTTTCGGTCGGGTCGTATCTGCATACAAAGCCACCGTAGTGGAATTTCAAACTCATTATCGGCCATGGAACGGCGCCAGCTTTAAGCGGGACTATTTTTCTGTACTATGTGTACCGTCCCAAGTCACACAGACTACAATAGTTAAGAACTATATGTGGAATCGAACTCATAAACTCGATTTGGATATATCACGAGTTCCGCCGCCACTTGACCTATCACCGTGCAAGAGAAATCTGTTTTCCCTTTTGTCGGTTTTAGTGCTTAAGAGTGAGCTAAGAAGACAAGACAATTGACGTGTGTTCTAATCATGTTTTTTCGGGTCCCTAAGGGAAAATAGATAACTCAGACCGACTCGTCGCTCGGATATTATTTCTTACGTCCGAACACTGACAATTTCAAAGCGCGATCTAACAGCTCTCATAATCTTAATAGTGGAACGTAAAACGCCAAACTTGGATATTGGGTGGGAAGTGCAACATTCTCACATGCCTAGAAAATTAGTCTCAAGTCGATATATTGGAAATTCTCGGGATTGAAAAAAAAAAAGTTTTTTCGTATAGCCCATTAAGGTCTTTAAAGGCCTCTTAGTATTTCATTGTTCAACTTCTTACCTTGTATAGCCCTTTTAACAAGTCCATTTTCCCGACTTAAATGTAATTGACCTCCATCTCCATTCTGTAAAATCTAAAAATAATGTTGATTTTTATATATGTAAATACAAAATATATCTATATATATATATATATATTGCATGTTGGATTTGATAATAGGAACACTCGAGAAAATTTAAGATCATTCCATCAAAGTGGGCCACTCAATAATTGCAAATGTGTGGAGGAGGAGGAACATAAGATCAGCTTTTTTTTTTCAGACAAAAGTATTTTTCATGTGTGATAAATAAATATCTTATTCTACGCATTAATTAATAAATATTGCCAAACAAATATCTGTCTCGTACCTTTTTTTCAAATATTTTTTAAGACAATAGAAAGAATCATCAATTGTCCCCATTCATTACGCTTTGACCGTCAACATTACTCTTTTTGACCGTCTGTTGTCAGGTCTTTTCACATGAATGAACTATATAATATAAAATAATATGGTAACTAAATTATACAACTACTTCAAAAAAGGAAAAAAGATTTTCATCGAAAATATAAAAACATTGTTAAACACTCAGAGCCGTTTGGTTGGAGGGATGTGTTTAGATAGTATTAGTTTTAGTCGGGTTTAGATAGTATTAGTTTTAGTCGGGTTTATATAATGGAGGGATGTGTTTGGTTGATGGGATTAAATAATAATGTCTGGTATATTTGGTAGATGGATTTAGATGGTATTAGGTTTAGTTAAACTCAATTACGATTTTACCCTTATTTTGAAATTAAAAATTTTATAAATCATGGAAAATTCTCAGTGAAAGAAGATAAATATTTTTAGAAAAATATATATATGCAAGAAAGAGAAAATTTGGTTAAAGATAGAATCGTACTTTTCAAGCTTAATCACGGTTTATGTGTCGTGTTTGGAGGGTTTTTATTATCATTGGTGGTCGAATGTTATCGACGCTCACCTTTCGTGGGTGTGTGGTATGTTCGTCCGAAGTAGTTCCGTGGTATATATAGAGAAAACGCTAGAAGACGAAGTACAAGAAATCAAGGGCAATATAGGAAACATATTTTATGATAAAGGGTAAATAGGTCAAAACTGCATGGGATTAAATAAAGACATGGGTGGAGGCTCATTTAGTTAATATCATATAGGGGGTATTAGGGGGGTATTAACTAAACCCCACCTTTAAATAAACCCTCCAACCAAACACCACGTTAATTATTCCTTACCCCCTTAATCCCCCTAATACCCCCAACCAAACACCCCTTAGGGTTTCGAAATTTTGTTTAACGTCACGTTTTTCCATAATTTAAACTCTCCTTCTAACAAGGACATTTTTTTTTTGGTTTCAACTACATAATGTTGTTTTCGAGGGTAAAAAAATTGATCTTATAGCAAACACCACCAACCAACCCTTCACTTCCCAGAAATTAGTTGACCCAAAAAAAAAAAGAAATAATAAATGAAAATAAGGATCCACTTGTTATTTTTGCTATCCGCCATGAATGAGACTAATTTCCGAGCCAGATAAAATTATGCTTATTTTCATCGAACGACAAAAGTTAAGGTATTTAGCGTTTAGTAGATTCGAATCCAATGCTTCCAATTTGTCGAGCCGAACGACTAGGCCAACTCTAAATCCTAAACAACAAACTAGGCTGACTCTAAATCCTAAACAGCAAACTAGGCCGACATTCGGGACGGCCCACTCGGTAATTACTGAGTTCGATACTAAACGCTAAACGCTAAACTAGGCCGACCCTCGGGACGGTCCACTCGAGAATTACGTTTGAGTTCGATCATAAATCCTAAACGCTAAACTAGGCCGGCCTTCGGGACGGCCCACTCTCTCACCCGCCACGTGGCACACAAAACCTAGAATATATAGTGCCACAGACACACACGCCGCAGCCCAGACAAACTAGAGAGAGAGAGAGAAGGGAGAGAAAAAGAAAAAACAAAGAAAAGTTAGGGTTTTAGGACAATGGCTGAGGACGACGTCAAGAAGGGTACAGTCAAGTGGTTCAACGACCAGAAGGGTTTCGGCTTCATAACCCCCGACGACGGCAGCGAGGATCTCTTCGTGCACCAGTCGTCGATCAAGACCGACGGCTTCCGCAGCCTCTCCGAGGGCGAGTCTGTGGAGTTTATGGTGGAGTACGGCAACGATGGGCGTGCTAAGGCGGCGAACGTCACGGGACCTGACGGATCTGACGTTCAGGGAAGCAAACGTGGTGGTGGGACTGGGTACGGAGGCGGCGGCCGCGGAGGCGGCGGCGGTGGTAGGGGTGGATACGGTGGAGGCGGCGGTGGGTACGGAGGGGGTGGTGGTAGGGGTGGGTACGGAGGCGGAGGTGGCGGGGGGAGTGGGTGCTTTAAGTGCGGTGAGAGCGGGCATATGGCGAGGGAGTGTCCTCAGGGTGGTGGTGGAGGCGGCGGGTATGGAGGAGGTGGAGGTGGCAGGTACGGCGGCAGCGGAGGCGGCGGCGGCGGCGGCGGCTGCTACAGCTGCGGCGAAGAGGGGCATTTCGCCAGAGACTGCCCCAATCCTAGCGGTTAAAGCTTATCTTGAACTCTTGTCTTTTGTTGCCTTTTGCGTCTGTCTTATGGTTCTTGAATGATGTTATAATTCTGTTGCGAATGTTTTTCTTTCATGAATTCTCCCTATGCTTTTCCTAGGTTGCCTGAACAGATGTTCTTCTTTTCGGGTTTTCGTTTTTACTATGATTTATGCGACGTTTGGCTTGATCTTTAGCTTCTGTCTTGTTTCTGCTATATACATGTATATGGCTATACATGTTGGATGATGCTAATGAAGAATGATGCTTTTCCTTTTATCCCTTCCTCGAATCACTGCAATATTTCACTTCTTGTCTGCGATTTCTTTGTGCTTTTCGTGTGGAACATCGATTGATACTTTGCCGGCCCTTCGTCGGGATTTTGGGAAATCTTTCATAATCGATTAGTTCAATTCAATACGACGAATACAAACTTGTTTGATAGAACATACTAAGTAAGCTATTTGGGTCGCTAGCGAACCATTTGAATACATAGTAGAGCTCAATGGCCGTGGAAGTTGGTTGGCGTCAGATGATGATTGGCCAGGCCGACCGCCGGGGTTGGAGCAGCGGCGGTGGTGTTGGCCATGAGTGGCGGCAGATGTGGCGGAGGGCATTGGTAGCACTTTGTGAACAAGCCAAACGTATCGATCTGATGAATGAAGTTAACCATGCTCGCCCATCCGCCGAACCCAAACCCGACTATGAAAACCCACACCACTATGAATATGTTGATGACGTAGGCACCCGCCCACCTCCCAAAGTACTTTGGCGGCTGCTCCACTGCATTCTGCGGACACAAAAAAGATTCAATTTTTACACTAATGTAAGAATAATAGAAATGCGTTTGATGTACGGTCTTACTACCTACCTCCCGGGCAGCAGCCGACTTGAAGGTGAACATGTGGGCCATAGCCGGGATGATGTACACGGTGAAGCTAACCAAGAGGGACCCGACGGTCGAGTTGATGGGGCCGAAGAAGGGGAATATAATGGCCAAGAACCATATGGGAACCACCACGGGCAGCCTAGCAGCAGCCCGCTTGCAGAGGCTCTTGCACTCGTGCATTCCGATGGCCTTCTCCCACACGAAATACAGCGGCGTACACGCAAATCCGAACGTTATGAACTGCACTATGTAATGAAAGATTATTCAAGCATTCTTTCCTTGTAAAGACAAAGCATGCATGCTAGTTGAGTTAATGAACTTTTTGCCTGGTGGATGAGCATCAAAACGACGGCCATGTCCCTGAAAGGCGACCTTGGGAGGAGGGAGAAGGCATTGGCATGGTTGAGAAGAAGGTCGCCGAAGGCCCAATAGACCGCCGAGGCAGAGGGTAGGGTCAGCGTCAGGACGTAGAGGGTGGCCAGCAAGTAAATGGCTTTGAACTTCTGTGGCTTCCACATAGCGTGCATTATCTCTCTGTCCAAACATTAATAAAAGTCATTATTAATTCAGGCAAAGATGTTATTTATTACACACACAGTCGGCCATGTTTAATATAGAGGACTGCCAAAAGGGCTATTGGAGAAAGCGATATGTCTTTCCCATTACAAGCGAAAAAAAGGCAGAGAGATTCCCAAGAAAAGTTTCGACTTTCATATAGTTTTCAAAGCACGCCTAAAAGAAGGGCAGTAATGGAAATATAATCTCAACAAAGATCTTGTAAGGAAAACGACTTCTCACTAGAAATAAAAAAAAACCCCCCCAAAAGGACGACAAATTAAAGCAAGGTAGATTAACAATGTGAAGTCTCTTTTATCATGGGATAAAGAAAGAAGAAAGACTTTGAAACAAAAATGTAATAAGTTCGAATAGAGATATATCCCTTTGATCTTACACAGTCACGGCATGTCCCCCGAATGTGTACAGAATGTTCGTCGCCCCTGTGAAATACAGCACCATCTTGGTCGGACCCGAATGCTTCACGCCCTCAACCTGTTAACGACCCGACCCACTTGAGAATCATCGTTTTTAACATATGATAATAAGGCAGGCAGCTATGGAGTACGTAGTAAGTACCTGCCCGTGAAGAAGGGACGCAATGGTGAGGTACCAAGCTGTGTAAGTGGTCATCAGCAAGCCAAGGAAAGACCATATCCTATAGTTTCGAAAGGAAGGGATGAACACAGTCGTGGCACAGCAAGCTCCGAAGATGTAAGTCCACGTCCTCTTGTCCAAGTTGTCGTTTATGTAGTAAATATTGCTGCAAGAAAAGCAAACATCAACAACACAAAGAACAACACAGTGAGGTCTATGAAAGCAAGAAATGGTAGGTAGATAGATAGATAGATAGATAGATCACCTTGCGCAGGCTATGAGCTGAATAACGGATCCAAACAGCAGGAAAGTGCAGTTAAAAGCTAAGCCAACGTTCCTCCAGTACTTTCCGAGCAGCCCATCAAGAACTTCGAACCACTGATTATATTGTAAGAACAATGAGCCATTGACACACTACACTTTTTTCTCGATGGTAATAAGAGATCAAAGAACAAATACCTGAATGACATGGTTTCTGAAGTCGACTTTTTCTCTTTCTTTCCTCGTTCTATACTCCACGTAGAGGATGCTGATGAGGTAAGCTGTCCAGCTTCCCATTAGGCCGTAGAAAAGCTGGTATAGAATGCCAGAGACCATTCCCAGTTGGGAGAAGGAGTAAGGCAGCGTCAGCAGAACTTGGGCAACCTTAAAACATAACGGACATGGATGATTTTTCTATTCTATACGTTGTTATTACAGCATGTTTTCATGGCAGAAAGAGAAAAAAAACCTGATTTGAAGCACAGCTGAACCAAGCGTCATAGGCCGAGCCGCCATGCCAGAAGAGATTGTAGAGCTTCGACCTGACGACGTTGCTTCTTGGCTTGCCTCCTTCTACTTCCCTCTCCATTTCCACGTAGTTTCCCGCTATTACAGTCTCCACGGCTTTGTCAGATGATTCCATTTTCGAAGTTAAAGTTTCTTTTCACGACTATGAACTGAAGGAGTTGAGATATATGTATCGATGTTTATATAGGAAGATTTTGTGGGGTGTGGGACTTTTTTTTTTTGTTAAAAAAAAAGGAAAAAAAAAAGGAATATTGCATTGTTTTTATTGAGAATAGCGACTTTGGGAAGAGCAAACACGCGCTTTTTTTGAATAATGGTTCTCTTGTGGGATTTTGTTGTGACCAATGCCTTTCCTATCTATGGTTTTCTTTTTTTTTTTTTTTTTGAGTAATCATATTAATTGTCGTCTTTATTGCCAACATTTTGTAATTGTTTATTATTAATTTTTTTAAATAATTAATAATTGTATAAGCGTGAGAAGCATGTCTGGTATGTATTGAGTGCTCTTCCTCCCTATCTCCAACACATTAATTATATCTAATTATATTGCTTAATTAAATCATTATTACACTTTTTTGGGTACACATGTCTTCAACTCATGGGCTTAAGTCATAACGGCTCTTATAATATGGGATTAATCATAAATTCTTCTCTTTAAAAATCTTTTAAATTCACTTTCGTTTATTATCAAAAGAAATAGATTTAAAAAAAAAAAAAAAGAGAGATAAGAAAAGAATAAAAACTGATTGAAAACAGAGCCAAATGATTGCTGCCAAAACATGGCGTGATAGATCTCCTGTAAGAAGAAAGAAAAAGTCACTTTTTTAATAAAATGGAAAATTCCCTCTTTTTGTCATTCCCTCCCTCCCATGTATTGTATCAACTGTTAAAAGTATTCTAAGAAATAAATAACAAGAGAGCCATGAGGTTAATAATAACATAATACTCAAGCAAGCCCACTGTAAATTTAAGTTTCATTAGTGGATTAAGCAGGAAAGACAAACCTGAGATTTTGATGATGATAAAATATGTTTGGAGAAAAGATGATTCATAATTCATATAGAGAGAGGGGACCATAAACACCTCTCTGAAAATACATATATAAATATTATTAACACTTTGTCTCCCTTTGACTGTATAATCTACTGCGACTGTTCAGCATTCCACTCCATCAAAGCCTGCACTTTTACTTTTTTTTTTCTCTCTGTTTTCATCAAAAACTTCGATTTTTTTTTTTTCTGTTTCCAAAGTTAACTGCTCTGCTATGGCGTTTGTCCTAATGGTGCTTTCAATGGATGGGCTGATCCAGTTAATATGGGCCTTAAAGCCCATAGCTTAACTTCCTTCAAATTTGGGCCTTAAAGCCCATGCAAGAACCATAAACATCAATAATAATGAGGTTTGAACCCACGACCGTATGGACGTGATACAAAGTCTTTTTTTATCTAACCTTAAATGTGAATATTTTCTTTTATAAGTGGTCGCGATGATTCGTATTCATAATCTTTAGATCTGAGCTCTCATATCATTCTGAATGATTTATTTGCCTAAAAGTTTAAGTTTACATACATAATATTTTAATTTTATATATATATATTTTATTTTTTTAAAAAAAAGTTTTGCATTTTTAAGCATTTGGCTAATCTCTGATTCTCTACTCTTCACCACACCTAATTACTTCTAGTATTTTTTGCACACTCAATGTGTGTGCTTAATATATAAACACATAATTTTACTTTATATTTTATTTGTAATTTATATTGTTTAATAAATGAAATTTTATTTTTAATATATATTTGCAAAAATAATTTTTAAGGATGTAATTATAATGAAAAGAAGTTTTATGATTAAAATGATAATTATTCAATTAAAATAAATTAAAAATAAAATGATCAAATTGCAAATAAGTTTACGTACCAAAATTGACAGTTTTTATTCTCATCTCCCATTTAATAAATAGTATAGATTATATTTCATCCGCCGGTTTGGGCCGAAAGGTTCACTCTAACCCAATATTTAGGCCCACGATAAGTTTCGAAATTAACATTTGTTCATATATAACATGATATGCTATACTTTTCTTTTTGAAAAAAAAAATTAAAAACAAAAATAAAAGCATACACTACAAATTATTGAATTATATTTCTTCAATTTATGAGACAAAGTGTGTGTGATGCACATGAGCAAACTAACAATATTTTTCTCTCACGACAAAGTCGTTTTCAATAAAGTTGGGTTGGGTCACTCACGCATTCAATCAAACATTAGGAGGACAGTGGGCACCTCTCGCCTTCGCTGTCTTAACTGTCTAGTACGAGCTTGTAATAAAAGCAGCTGCCCCCATTTTATTTTATATTTTTATAATAAAAGGTAGATATTTATAAGATCTAATCGTAATTCGAAGACGTTGATTCTCTATTTAATAATTAATAATTCCCTTGATTCTAAATCGTTATCACGCTATTAACTGATATACCACATAACAATAGTATTTATTATTACATAGTTCGATTTGAAGGAAATCTCTGTGTGACACCACATATTTTATTAAGAAAAAAAAATCAGATTTTATGACAATGGTGAAAATTCAAATTTATTATCTTCACCTAGAAGAAATCGCTTTATTTAAGAAAAATTATAAAGTAAAAGACAGAATAGTATAATAAAATATGTTCCTTTTCTTTTTTCTTTTTTTATAAAAAAAAGAGCGATGGGTGATTCTTGTAAAACGACGTCGTTGGTATAATAATTAGTCAGCCTCGTCCGGAGCAAAATCCGCAAAACATGCCGACTCATCATCAGACTAATTGCCCACAAAGGGTGTAAATTTGTAGAAATCACATTGTAGGCCCAATCATATATAAATTTATGTTTAGAGCTCTTAATCTTTTAACTAATAGAAAATAAGCCCCAATATCCACCCAAATCATAGTTTAAATTTGCTATCATTGTTTACTTTTCTACTATATGCTACTTGTCGGATTTAAAATACTATTAATATTTTAAGTATACTCGATGCTCGTGTTATAATATATATATTGGATAATTTTTTAAATTTTATTTAAAATATTTAACATATAAAATTATAGTTTAAATTTATATTTAAAATAAATTTAAAAAACCAAAGAATAAAATAATAATTATACTTGACATATCCAATCAATTAAAGATAATTACTCTGTTATGCTCACTGTTTATAGATAATGAAGTTATTACTTTCATATTGTGTTTAAAATTACATGAACATCCAAAAAATAATTTTATTTTTCAAAACAATGTTATAAATATTGTTTATCTGAAAGTACATATCAATTCGGAGAGTTATTGAAGTGAAATTAAGATGATATATATGCATATCTGTATACTCCCTTTGATTTCTTATTAGATGTCGTTTAAGAATTTTTCACATATATTAAGACATACAATGAAATCTCTTATATACCCCTATTAATTGTTTTTTTTACTTAATTATTTGACTCTTAATTGTGCACGTCCAAATTTCTGTTCTCAAAATATATGAGAAGACTCTTCATCTTCATCTATGACATTAGAAGAGTAAAACTGAAAATATTATAAATATTTTTCTTGAAAATTGAAAAACGACTTGTTTTCTAAAGCAAAAAAAAAATAAAATTAAACGATATGTAATAAAAATTAGAGGGAGTATAGCAGACGGCATCACCAACGTCTAAAGTTGCGAAAGTTTAATTAATGAGGATCTAATTGTAATTATTTATATAATATGGGGTGAAATTGTAACTTGACCCGCTAAGACAAACAAAGCCCCGACACCCATTGCCCCACCCATTTAAAATGCCCGATTAATTAACGGCTAAAATCGAAATCATTTTCTTTCTCTATAATAATAACATCACTTCCACTCCACTCAGTTCAGTTCAGCTCCACTCTGCCTTGGATAAGCACAACAATGGCGTCTTCGCCGTACCCTTATTACTACATCTTCCTTCTTCTCCTTCCCCTCGTCGGAACCTCCGCCGCCGACGAGGTGCCCAAGACGTACATCATCCACGTGGACCCCACATCGAAGCCGTCCATCTTCCCCACCCACTTCCACTGGTACACCGCCGAGTTCGCCCAGCCTACCACCATCCTCCACGTCTACGACACCGTCTTCCACGGCTTCTCCGCGGTGCTCACCCCTTCGCTGGCCTCTCAGGCCCTCAGGCACCCCTCCGTGCTCGCGGCGTTCGAGGACAAGCGGCGGCATCTGCACACCACGCGCTCGCCGCAGTTCCTGGGGCTTCGAAACCAGAGGGGCCTGTGGTCGGATTCCGACTACGGGTCCGACGTCATCATCGGCGTCTTCGACACTGGGATTTGGCCCGAGAGGAGGAGCTTCTCGGATTTGAATCTCGGGCCGGTGCCGAAGCGGTGGAGAGGCGCGTGCGAGGCCGGCGTCGGATTCGGGCCGAGCAACTGCAATAGGAAGATCGTTGGCGCGAGGTACTTCGCGAAGGGTCACGAGGCTGGTAATGTGATTGGCGGCGGCGGAATCAACTCCACCTCTGAGTTTAGGTCGCCGAGGGATGCCGACGGACATGGGACCCACACCGCCTCCACAGCCGCCGGCAGGCACGCTTTCAAGGCGAGCATGGAGGGTTACGCCGCCGGAATCGCAAAAGGGGTCGCCCCTAAAGCCCGCCTAGCAATCTACAAAGTATGTTGGGCTAATTCTGGCTGTTTCGACTCAGACATCTTAGCAGCCTTCGACGCCGCCGTCAACGATGGGGTTGATGTAATATCAATATCCATCGGCGGCGGCGATGGTGTCTCCTCCCCTTACTACCTCGACCCAATTGCAATCGGGTCCTACGGAGCAGTATCCAGGGGCATTTTCGTCTCTTCTTCCGCCGGGAACGACGGGCCCAACGGCATGTCCGTGACCAACCTCGCCCCTTGGATGACCACCGTCGGCGCGGGGACGATCGACAGGAACTTTCCCGCGGACGTCGTCCTCTCCGATGGCCGGAAGTTCGCCGGAGTTTCTCTATACGCCGGCGACCCGCTGGACGCCAACAAGATGTATCCTCTGGTCTATCCGGGCAAGGCCGGCGTCTTGTCCGCCTCCCTCTGCATGGAGAACTCGCTCGACCCTACCGAGGTGAGGGGCAAGATCGTAATTTGCGACCGTGGCAGCAGCCCGCGCGTCGCCAAGGGCTTGGTCGTGAAGAAGGCCGGCGGGGTTGGGATGGTCTTGGCCAACGGAGCGTCGAACGGCGAGGGCTTGGTCGGCGACTCCCACTTGATCCCGACGTGCGCCGTGGGTGCGTACGAGGGCGACCAAATCAAAGCCTACCTAGCCGCGAACCCTAAGGCCGCCGGCGCCACGATCAAGTTCTGGGGCACGGTCGTCGGGGTCAAGCCGGCCCCCGTCGTGGCCTCCTTCTCGGGCCGTGGGCCCAACGGGCTCAACCCAGAGATCCTAAAGCCCGACCTGATCGCCCCCGGGGTGAACATACTGGCCGCGTGGACCGACGCCGTGGGCCCCACCGGGCTGGATTCCGACACCCGCAAGACCGAGTTCAACATCCTGTCGGGGACGTCCATGGCCTGCCCGCACGTGAGCGGTGCGGCCGCCCTCCTCAAGTCGGCCCACCCGGGGTGGAGCCCGGCGGCCATACGGTCAGCCATGATGACCACCGCGAACCTGCTGGACAACTCGTTCGACCCCATGGTCGACGAGTCGAGCAGAAAGCCCGCCGGGCCGTACGACTTCGGAGCGGGCCACCTGAACCTGGGCCGGGCCATGGATCCGGGCCTCGTCTACGACCTGACGGACGAGGACTACGTCGGGTTCCTCTGCGCGATAGAGTACGGGCCCAAGACGATCCAGGTCATCACGAGGCAGAGGGTGAGCTGCCCGGCGAAGAAGCCCCTGCCCGAGAACCTCAACTACCCGTCGATCGCCGCCCTTTTCCCGAGCGGGGCCCAGGGGGTCTCGAGCAAGACGTTCTTCAGGACAGTGACCAACGTAGGGGATGCGAATTCGGTCTACACGGTGAAGGTCGAGCCGCCTAGAGGGGTGACCGTCGGCGTCGAGCCGTCGAGGCTCGTCTTCTCGGAGGATGTAAGAAAGCTAGGGTACTATGTTACCCTGACGGCCGACGGTAAGAACCTCGTGCTGGACGACTCGGGGGCGGTCTTCGGGTCGGTGTCGTGGGCCGACGGGAAGCACGTGGTTAGGAGCCCGATCGTGGTGACTCAGCTGGACCCTTTGTAGGGTTCTAACGAACCGTGAGGATCCAATTGGCTGCCTCGTTGGATTTTCTTTTCTTTTCTTTTTTTGTGTTTATAAGTGTTGATGTTATGTCTTAGGTTGGAGAGTGAGATGAGATATGAAGTGTTTGTTGTGTTTAAATTACTAAATAGGATTATTCAACTCTACTCTACTAATGCTGTGTACTTTGTGGTTGTGGTGTTGTAAATTATGTTTTGAGTGGTTTGGTGACCTTTTCTTCTTATGATAAGATGCTTTTGCTTTGGGATTATGATGCTTTTCTTTTGTGTAACATAGCATAATGATCAATTATTCCACATTTATTATTAAGAATGTAGTAATGTTTTATTTTAGATCCATCGTAGTCATCACACTTCGACTAATATCACATTCTAAAACGAATTTGAACTTTAATGTCGGCTATGTGACAACTGACTTGCGGCGGAATTAATATTTTTGGGTTTAAGTGACAAGCCCAAACTCCACGAACAACTTCGGTTCGAATATGACTAAGGGGATTTATATTCACCCTCTCAACCACTGGCTGGCCGTGGGGACTGATAATGTGTGGAAATGATTATTTCAAATAATTAACATTGTACTAAGATTTATATAGACCTAAAGTGGACATGATCCGATTCTTTGATTTAATTGAGCATGGCGTTTTCATCGTATGAGACAAAATAATGCCATTTTCCTTGAGCTTAATTTTAAGATTATGGATGAATGGATGCCATTGCCCTTGACTTTGTGCTTCATTTTTTTTTCTCTCTCTATATATACTAGTATTTTACGCACACTCGATGTGTGTGCTATCATATATAAATATATAACTAGTTTATATGTATTTAAAATATTTAATTGATGAAATTATAATTTAAAATTTAATCATATATTATTTTTAGGTATATAAAAAGATTAAATTGATTTTTAAGGATATAAATATAATACATTTAAAATTTGAAGGATAAAATGGTAAATATTTGAATTAAAATTAAAATAAGGGTAAATTAGTAATTAATCAATGAAATTGAAATTGACTACCATGACCGTTACTATCATATCAATGCTCTTAATATAATAGAAGATAAATCACAATCGTTGATTATAAATAAATTTAATGGCCCAGATTTAAATAGAATGTCACACCAGTAAGCCCCTTCGCCTTTATATAAAGGTATAGATATATATATTTAAAATTTATATATTCATTTTAATTCTTTTTATTTGTAAAACGTATGTGGTGGGTGGGGCTATAAGTCAGACAATATATGGGCCAAAATTTATATGCGGGCCATTTGTCATATGACTAAGTCCTCTATTTACTTCAATAAAGGCCATACAAAGGTTGTATGTTAGGCTAGACTACATATTGGGCTTTTCTGAGCCCAAATATATTTTTGGGAAAATATAGCCCATTAGCCCATTAATGATCCATTCATCGTGCAGCGTGGTGTACCATGCCATGAATTGACGGAAAATATAAAATAAGATATATTGGAAGCATGGTAATTATATAAACAAGAAGAAAATGACGGGGAAGTTGACTATAAAAAAATTATTTATTTATTTATTTTATTTAGTTAGGTCGTTGATAGGCGTATAACGTATTAAATAAAAATGAATATGTCACGGACTGATGAGTGAAGTTGCAACTACCAAAATGCAAGAGAGTGGGCTCAGATCAATCTCCACCGCTCGTTTTATGGGCTCTTTTTCGGCCCTTAACGGCTCGATTGAGTTAAAAAAAAAGAAAAAGAAAAAAAAGCTTTGACCCCTTCTTATCTTTTAATTGCTTATGTGGGCCCCATTTACTCACCATTAATATTGGTTCAATTTTACATTTACAAGGTTTGGATTTTTCTTTGTCATTTATAACTTGTGAATTAAATTCCAACATTAACGTTTTAGTTGACATATCAATTTGTAGATCGTTGGTGGTTGGTAGGAATATTTATAGTGACGGATGGATGTTTACAATTTCCATTTTAAAAATGAGTATGACTTATAATATAAGTACACAAATGAAATAGATTTTCTTCAACATCAACGATTGAATAAGTCACTCAAGTTGGAGTCCCCTACTTGAATTTATAACTAGGACACTTATTAATAGTAACGAGGGAGTTGTATTCTTTCATCCTTTCGATCTCAAATTCAATATCCATTCGTCATGAAAATGTTGTCTTTCATTAGAAACTGCGAGAATATTTTTGTGATAAATCGTATCATGCTCGTCGAACTTTCTTAGCCATCATGTCTTTCTTCTTTCAGTTTGAACAGTTTCTCTTGATATATCCTGCTAACATCACATAATGCTAGAATTCTCGTGTTTATTATTATTATTATTATTATTATTATTATTATTATTATTATTATTTAAAAAAGTAAAGTTCCACACATCGGTAACAAAAAATTGTTGTGACATGTTTATAAGATTAAGGGTTTTTCTATATTGCTAATTAGTTTTAATGAATTTACACATGAGCTTAGATGCATGTGCTTACTAGATTCTTAACAATTATTATTATTATTATTATTATTTGGAATTTTCACATATACTTGGTCCATACAAATTACTACAAAAACAGAAAAAAGAAAAAAGAAAATTTCAAAATTAGTAAACGGTTAACAAATTGAAAACAACGGCAGCCAAGTTGCATTAGGTTAGGGCATGGGCTTTTGTGGGGCCCAACGCCGCAAACCTACGAGATTATTAGATGTGTAATATTATGGCAGACTTGAAGTCAAGTGTAACGTCTCTCTCAAAATAGATAACTGTCTTTGGTTAAGATATTTGATTTATTATAATAAACACACATCAAATTAATTATTAACATATTACCTTGATATAAAATAATAATATAGTAAGAAAAAATCAACGAAAACGTCTGCAAGCAGATTCGAGTCACCTTTAGTATATAGTTTTTGTTCCCTTGCCTTGGAATCGAAGTTAGATAGTGGAATTAATGAAAAAAAATGCTTCATTATTATTATTATAGTTATTATTATTATATACGATTACGACATTGTTACAAAGCGAGCCATGTGAGTTTTGACTTGATTTTAAGGTCTCATGTGTTAATTTAACTTTAAAATGATAAATAATTCGAAATTAAAACGTAACCAATTGGAAATTATGGGGTCAATGGGACCTTAGGCATGTGATGGTTGGTTTGATTTGAAATTTAGATTATTATATATTTTTGTGTATTATAGTTTCAATATTTTAATAACTTAGTAATAAGTGATACGTGATTGATTGATGAAGAAGGCCACATCTATTTATTTTTATTTAATAATATATATTGACAATAATTGATGAAAGAGGTGGAAATGGAAAAAGTTTGGCTATAAAATAATATATAGTGGAAGCTTCTAAAGTTCCTACCTAACCCAACTAAAGAAAATCCAAAAAAGGTAAAGGGTGTGTTTGGTTGAAAAAGTAACGCCCTTTTCCACTTGCAAAGGGCCACAATTTACTATAAATAAAAATAAAAAAGTTTTTTTTTTCTTTTCTTCTGATTTTCTTTTCTTCTGATTTTTTTGCAATAGTTTATACCAATAAACCTTCTCGCCAAAATAGTATAAGTGTTGTTAAAGAAATAAGAGATGGTGTGTTATAATATATAAATATATAATATTATTTTATATTTTAATTATTATTTTCAAAATATACTATAAATAAAATCATAAATTTATTTTTAATCAAATGCTATTTGTAAATATTTTAAAAATTGATTTATGAGGATAAAATTAGAATAATAAAAAAAAAACTAAGGGTAGATTTATAATTTAGTTTATACTAATTAATTTATAGATAAAATGTCAATTAATCAAATCTGATAGTTTTTAAAAGACTTTAATAACACTTAATATAATAGAATAGATTTTTATAATCGCCACGTGATTAACTTTAATGGATATATATATTATATATCACCATCATGTATGCTCTATCTAACTTCTAAGTTTAAATATATTTATTTTGAATTATTATTATCATTATTATTTTAATATATGTTGTAAGGGATAGGTTACCCAACTCTTCGTCTTCTCTTCTTCTCATCCTCTCACGGCTTATCCGTTGGATCCTCACTCATTCATCTCTTAAAGCAAGAAGACAAAACAAGAAAGAAAATGGAGAATCTAATATTAAAAAATAAATAAATTAAAAATACAAAATTCATTATAGAAAATTCGTTTTTCTGATTCCCATGCCGCATGATTTATCATATATTGGTTTTATATATATATATATATACACACCAAAAGCCAAATAAGATAAGGATGGAAAAATTACAACACTTCTATAGTTATATAAATATTTTATTATTTCTTTAGGCTAAGTTATCGATTATCATTCATATCTAACTGCAATCCCAAACATTTCCTCTATTATTAGAGAATTAATATATATAATTGAATCCACTTGCAAGTTGCAACAATACATCTCTATACGTATATGTACTTCAGTTTTATAATTGTTCAGCTACCATTAGTACAGAAATGTAAGAACACTTCAATATGTAAATACAATTTCTCTTAAGAAAATTAGTAAATTATTAAACAATATTGGCAAATAAAACGGTCATAAACGAACACGACGATGAACTCTCAACGACGCCGTTTCTCAGTACAATCAAAGAGAGACTTCAGGAGGAAAGATCATGACTTCAAAAAACTGCTACACCTCTCTCGACTTCTCTCAGTAGTTTTCTGCTACTTTTAATTAATATTTCCATGGAAATATTTCGAATATTCATACAACTGTTACAGATATAAACATGTATATATCAGATCAGATGAATATTATTTCATCTCCAAGCTTCTGTAGTCCAATACTACGCCGGTCTTCAATCCTAGGAAATCACGAAACCCAGAAATATTACCGTTACCTCCGAACGTCACGGCGCCGTCCGAAGCACAACAACTGCAGTCTTTACTGTTCTTGATCCCAAGACTACATGCAAAGCACAAGGTACCGCCGCCGCCACCACCGCCGCCGCCGATACTGTTTGTTTCTTGATTATTAGGAGGGCTTATTCTGAGCTCAAGGTTCAAATCTGGGCATTTCTTCTGCTCTTCGTCGCCATCTTCCTTGATCGAAGCCATCTGAGCTTTCTTCTCCTGATGATGGCGATGGTCTTTCGAATTCGAGCCTGCAGCAGCCGATGAGAAAGATATGGTTTTGGGCTCTGGCGGCGCTCCGCCGCCGCTCGGAGCCGCCTGCTGATCACCGACTGGCCTGTGCGTCGTCGGATCGATGCCGCGGCTAAGCAGCTTTCTCCTTATGTGAGTGTTCCAATAGTTCTTTATCTCGTTGTCTGTTCTTCCAGGCAATCTTCCGGCGATAAGCGACCACCTAGGATCAAACAAACACATGACGTCATCGACTTGCACAACCTCTGATTAACTAACTAACTAAATATAGTTAGGTAGGCGCTCTTACTTGTTGCCTAAAAGGCTGTGTAGTTTGATAATGAGTTCATCTTCGTCTTCAGTGAAGTTCCCACGTTTGAGGTCCGGCCGTAGATAGTTGATCCATCTCAGGCGGCAACTCTTCCCACATCGGAGCAAACCGGCGGCTTTAGGTAGCGACCGCCAGCATCCCTCGCCGTGGGCGCGTATGTAGGCGATCAAACGGTCATCTTCCTCTTTGGTCCAAGCGCCTTTGTTCGTGTGAGCTTTCTCACAGCAAGGAGACCTTCCCATCAAGACTAGGGCTTTTTTATCTGTGTGTGTAGTAATATACTTTGTAAGAAGAGAAACAGTACTCTACGAGAGAGTAGTACTACTTTTAATTATTGGTGGACTTTTTTTTTTGGGTGATTTGTTTAGTATTCTTTTTACGCCCTTTTTCTTCCTTGTTGATGGGGGGTTTTTGCTTTGGGGAAGATGGATTATGAGCAAAGTGTAGATAATCAAGAAGCTCTTTAAAGGGCACAGTTCATATATATATATAGGGCTTTCGACTCTTATGTGGCGTGGGGTTCGAGTTGGTGAGACAGGTTTAGAGAGTGTGGCTGGTGAATTATATAAACATTTAATCTTTATATATATATAATATATATCATTGACATTTACTTTAGGCAGCTTCAGGTAGGTATAAAGTACGGCATTAAATAAAGAGGATGAATAGTTATCTGTCTTAGTTTTTGTTTATGATTTTTTTTTTTTATATTTGGCTCATCCATTCCAAACGTCGAACTAACTCAGATTAACCGTGAGGTTGAGTTAGTTAAGTGTTTCGTCATCGTTTTGTTAGGACACATTAACTTCTCTTATTTCTCAAATGAAGAAATATCATATTAATGGGAGTGAAGATCTTCAAAGTGCATGCCCGAGAGATAGTTGAAGACTGATATATGGGGTTAGAAGTATGACAAGATGCACATGATCTTGAGAGAGAGAGAGAGAGAGACTTGTGTTAATTTTCATGTGTTAATGTTACCTAACTCTTTTTGCCTTTTTTTCCTACTGTCACGATCTGCAAATGGCTCCACCTCTCTTTGATGGGCGTTGAAATTTATCAGTCTTTCTTTGATACAAAACATAACATTATCTTCATCTTTAAACCTTCCCCCGCCCCAAAAAGAAAAATGAGAAAAAGAAACTATTTAATTACGAAAGAGAAAGAGCAACCTCGCCCTTTCTTATCCATATATATAAGATTTAAATTCATTACAGTCGCAGTTGTTGCATTGATTAATAGTGTAGTTCGTTGTTCTTCATCGTCCAATCATCAATCAATGAACTTGAATCCACCCATATCGGTTAGGTTGAATTTGATAACTATGGAATGCCTTCATCAGACACACATCCCATGATTGAGAGAGGAAAAATAAACACTTAATTTTGACAGATCAAAAAGAGCTTGCCGATTAATTATGCCAAAAGATTTGTTTTTTTTTTTACTAATAAGAGATGATTAATTAATAAATCTTGGAACAGTAAGTGACAGCCAACTAATGAGCTCGTGGGCAACATGTGTTTAGGTACAACATCGGAACAAAGAATATCGTGGGGTTGTCCTAAAGAGAAAGATAAAAAAAAAAGCTCTTACCTACCTAACCATCTTTAGGGTTTGTTCCATGTGATGCTCCTATTTAGCTGACGATCATCGTCATCATCATCATCATCATCATCATCATCAACCCTTAATTTAAATATTAGGGTTTGTTTCAACTGACCCACATTTGGTGGGCAAAGCTAGTTAGCTACTAAGCTTTTTGTACTTGAGACAATGATCACTTATACTAAATCAAGATTCTTATTATTATATGGTTTGGTGTTACTCTTTCTGAGTTGTGTAATGCTCTTCATCATATGTATATATCTAACACACGAAATGATTAAAAGGAGAAGAGAAGTAATCTCAGACAAAGTAATGTTAGGTAACAAACTTGTTTGCCAGATTTTCTGTCAGGTTTTAAACACATGCCTGAACTGACTTAGGACACTATCTCAGTTCTAAGCCAATCTCATGTAGTTTATGGGCCATAATCTCCTTTTGTAATGGAAAAACCTAGATTATTAGTAGTGATTAACTAGGCAAGAAAACATTGATTAACGACGGTCCCACCATTAATCATATACCTCTGACTAGATCTCAATAATCACAAGCTTTGGCCAAGAAACTAATGATCACTCTTAACATGGCCCGACCAAATGTTTTCAATGCAAAAACCACTGATTTGTGTGTGCATTTGTCACATAATGTAGCATATGATGATGTCTTAAAGTATAGACTTAATCCAGGAATGAACATGATATCAATTTTTTTCAGCTGAATAGAGATTTCTCATTCTCTCAATTTATTCAATAGGCTCGATTCAAATCTTCTTGAGAACCTACCTATGAGACACAGTAATTCTCGAAGTAAACATAAAAAAAAGGAGAAAAAAAGCACTTGATCTCCTCTTTAAGGCAAATCACAAAGTTTTACTTTATGAAGCTTAGAATAATGATGACTCCACACAAATTTGAAGAAATCAGACGAATACGCATGTTTCGACACACTTCAGTAAGCAGAAAAAGGTCGGAGAAATGAGGTCTAAAACCACACAGGGTCATAATGTACACATGCAACAACGTAATAACCAGACACTGGAAGTTATCATACACTTGTTTGATTCCACCTTCTTTCAACGATTTAACAGTGTATTATTGTAGTACCTTTCTTGTAAGATTTAGAGTTACGATGTTTGCCATTGCAGTTCAACCTGGATTCTTCCATTCTTCGAGTCAATTAGATGAAACTTCTCGTTTATCCGCCTGTTTGCAACCACATCTGCTAGCGCTATATCGATGTAACCGAGAGTTTCCTGATTTTCAAGAACACGGTACTCTTTCAACAATTGTAGAAGAAAGACAAGAAAACATAGAATGCGTATCTTCCACTAAATTTCATCAAGGCGGTGTATGATAGTTCAGAGAGCGGAAGATGGGTGCATCAGTTCTTGTTCAATAAGGGTTGAATTCATGACAAGGATTTTGTACCTAAGATGAATGAATTTGTGTGGCCATGATGACATGACATACCTTAGGATGCAGTAGGCCTATTCTGGAGGAGGTGCTGAGTACCTCCACACGCAGCTTGTCTTTGATAGGAGGTTCTTCCAACATGAATGTGAACTCCTCTCCCCATCTTGGATCTCTGTTCTTTTTCACTTGCTGTAGTGTATTCACATTTTCAAAGACCAAATAGTTAGAATAATGTGCTCATAATCCCCATAAGTAGATCGTGTGACCCAGACAAATGCGTTCATGGAAGAGAAAAGTTTACAAGTAAGCCAAACCTTAGTTTTGCGCTCCTCTCCTTTGAAAATAATGCGCACGTATGGGTTAGTATGGTGCTTCCCCTCGAGGTCTTGAGCTTCATTCACAGTAACAACTAGTACCCCTCCACCAGGTGGCGTACCATCAGGAGCCTTCTGAACAGCGTTATCATCTTCGACGTCCTTCGGCAGATTGCCCTCCTTGAAAGGTTTGTAGGTTAATTCAACCACAAGTTGCCCACGCATCTTATCATTTTGGTTGTCATTGGGATCCATGTTCTTAAGAAGATCTAAGGTCATAAGCTTCGTTTCATCGGCCGGGAGCTCTTTCAAAGGAACTACGTTCATACCCATTTTCTCGTGTTTGCCAATCTGAAGAATAAAATATCCAAATTTGGAAAATAGAGAATCAGAGGAAATATTTAGAAGCTGTTAGTTAAATACTTGCCTGCTCCCAATCATAAACAATAAGTTCTAAGGCTTGTGTTTCTGGATCTTTCACAACTATCGAAAATTCTTCATTCCACTCAGGGTTCAAATTCTTATGCTTTACGGTGGTTTTCTTTGACGGGGCCTTTGACTCAGTTATCTTCAGTTTCACATAAGGATCTGATGCTCCTAGCAAGTCTTTCTTTCGCAGTTTTATTGCATGCAATACCTTGACGTGGAGAATTCCAACCGGCTTCTTCATAGCTCTGATGGTGTGGATGTAGTTAAAATCATGAGCATAAAGGCAAGATTATGAAACATCATCATGCGAGAAGACATACTTTGATGGGTCCAGAATTTGAACTTCAAGGGTTCTAGGCCATAGATACAGTTTAGCCACTTGATCTTTGATGAGTTCCTGCAATATTTATTTTCCTTCCCCTCGTGGGAAGGAAGGAGTTTGTACATACAATTAATAAAGAATGAACCTAACTCACAATTACATTAGAACAGAGTTGCAATAGGTTATGTAACTTGTTTTTCGTTTGAGGTACTGCAGAAGAGCTACATAATGCATGATGATCTAGTTGATAAAACTTTGTACCAAAATATCAAATAAATCGTCTTAAATGAAATTCATACCTGTACAACTCTGTATGCACCAGGAATAGACATAAGATCAGCCCCAGCAAGTTTCAATCCAAAGTCAACATGTGGCTGCAGCAAGTACATAATAATGAAATGGGCATCATGAATTACAATGAAACTATTTATCATACAATGCAACTATTGATCATACTACAAGATCTGATGATATAAACTACTTCCAACTAATATTCGAGTTTCCCAATTATAGGAAGAAAAGTGAGTTGACTTCTTAGTAGAATTATAGGAAATGTCAAAAGCAAACTTAAGAGAACAACAATCAATAAAAATAAACACCAAAAAACATCCCCCAAAATTCATGCTACGCCAAAAAAAGACCCGGAACACATTACTTAGTCTCACGCTAAAGTTGGAATTTCATTCAAGTGCCATCACCGACCTTCTCCATAAGAGAGACACAAATATTAGCAAAACATGGAAAGCTGGGAACAAGAGGCTTTAAGGTGATCCGAGGATGAGCAAAAACCTGCAAATCCAAAACCTGCAACAGCATAGAAAAATTCCTTCACTAAATCAAAAATAAAAAAAATCAAAATAATTATTGGGTACAATAATAGCTTTGTGCTTAGTTAACAAATATGACCTGGACTGTTGCTTTCAATCCAAAAGCTCTGACAGCCACTGTAACATTAGGATTCCCAGCCCATTTAAGGGAAGGCTCCATAATCAGTTCCTTTTCTTCAGTGAGATAGACCTTCATACCTGCCATGTGATTTTCAAAGAATTATCCCCAGGCCATCTAAAACTTGGCAAAAAGTGTATACACTAAATTGTATTCGCTAAATTAAGTCGTCTCAATAAAAAGATTGGCATAACTTGACACAACGGAAAGAGTAAAATGGTAGTTGGGGTGAGAGTACAAGCCCAGCTCTTCCATAAATATCAGTACTCAATTTTCATTTAAAACAAGCATGACAATAGCAAAACATCAGGTGTCACTTAATCAACGAGTGAAATTAGGAAGGAAAAATGAAAAGGAAAACAGATCCAATACAGTCAAATATTCGTAAGGAAAACCCATCAAGATCATATATAATTAATCCATCTCCGGTAATATCATGACAAAACAAATTCTGTAGCAAACGTCCCAGACAAGTGAGAGCACTAATACATTCTACTCAACATCAGCTGCACCACACTCCCAACTCTCAACCCAAATAAAGAGTTCGTACTCATCTTGCATCAGAATAAATGACAATTTTTATGGGGCAGGAGCAGAGACTACTTCTTACTTCAAGAGCATTTCAACTGTTGTGGTCTTCATAAACTGATTTTATCAAAGTTTTACCATATATCTTAAATTCTAATCTAACAAATGCACGCGTAACTTAAGCACGAGAAATTCAAATTATTTATTGAGCCAAATCTTCTTAACTTTCTCTTTACGATAACAAGCAAAGCTATTACCGATGGAGATGTTACCTTGAAAAGTGGGCGGCAGTGATCCAAGAGTTAGCGATTCAAAATCAACCGCTTCAATTTTATACTTGGGGATTTGCTCGGCAATAATTGGAGCAGCAATATTTTTTGCGGTTTTGCAAATTGCCTTAAACAAGCACTTCAGATTACAACACGGTAAACAGCATAATCATAGCAGAAAAGAAATTAGCGCAACTAAATACCTTGTCCAGGTAAGGCCACATAAGCTGAATAAACCTGTTCAGCCAGTCAATCTTCCAGGACACAAAGCATAATGGGCAAACAATGTTAGACGTGGACCAAAAGATTACACCACCATGGACAAAGATATTTAAAAACATTAGATATGATCAAGTCGGCTAAACAGGAAAAAGGGGCAAGAACATCGCGCGGAACATACCCGGTCATAATCTGGATTTTTCACCCAAGCAGGTATCTCAGGAAGTAATTGCTGCAAACTTTTAGCGTCATGCTCGACCAAAGGACGGATTTTAGGTTCCTGATAAAAGATACAATAACATCAGTGCATAAACAACTACATATATACCAAAAACAAGAACCCAATCAGCAAAAAAATTTGGCTACGATATACAACCAAATCAATAAGCAGACTGTAAGAATTAATTGAATCAAATCCTCCTATCAGCAAAACACTTCGAAAATTGGGGAAACAATGCATAAATTCCATCAAGATAACCGAACAGAGGCAAATCAAAAAAGTCAAGATGTAGTATACAGCGCAAATCAGGCATTCAGATTACTACCTTAACATCAGTTGGCTGGAAATAGATGAACAGATAGTAACCAATCACCACTCCGGTGGAAACTCCCACTCCAAATCCAGAAAACCCCAAAATCGTACTGACAAAACCCATAACAACGAACTTCGAACAAACCGAGCTTGAATTCCTAAATCTCTCAAGTTCCTCCAACGATTCTTCCTCAAGGCAAGACCACTCAATCAAACTCCCTTCTACCTCGTCTGACTACAATTTCTTCAAATTACCTGCTATGAGTGCTCGATGAGTCGTGAGAAAATGCATTGACTTTAACTTTTGGTCCCATACTTCCACGAATAACTCCAATTCACGCCCAATAATATCTTCTAAATCTGTACTTTCCCGTAAAGTATGGGGGTTGAATTGTATATATTCTAAAATATGGGACTAAACACACATTTTCCCATTACGTAAATACGAATAGACGTAAATACCCTCACATCGGCATTGCCGACATGTCTCTTTCTACGAGGCAAAAAGCTTTCTTTCCGTAGAGAAACGATATCTAGATTGGGCTTGAGCCCATTAACAAATATCGGCCCATTTAAAAGCACAGGCCCATGGCTAGTGGCACCGTCTCTGTCCTATTGTCCGAATTTTGCGAAATATAAAATCAAGAAATGTTGAGGACAGACTCGTAGGTGCTGCAATAGCGGTTGAATGTAAGAACGCCAGAGGTAGAATAGAAAGAAGAAAATCACAGCCCGGTCTAGGGCTTTCGCCTCTTAATTTATGTGGCTTTGTCTTAATTTCCATGTTTATTTAGGTGGATTTTTGAGGTACTCGGTTTTAATTTTTTTTTCTTTTTTTTTTGTTTGCAATTAGGGTTCTTGATTGTAGCTTGCCGGCGGAATTCAATCAGTGTTGATCTCATTGGGTCTCGCGCGTGACTGCACAAAGAATCGATTTTTACTGTGATATGGTTGAAATTTGGGGAAAATCAATTGAACCACACTGATCGCCGGTTGATCGGCGGCTGGATCATCCACAGCGGTAGCTTTCTCTTGTATGGAAACTCGGAGCCGAAAGCGGGCCGAGGCGTCCAGGTCACCATCGTCCTCCGGTCCGAACGTACAAGCTGCCAAACGCTCACGTAGCTCAGCCACCTCTGGCCCTAGTTTGATCACCACTCGCTCACGTTCTGCTGCTGCTGCCCAATCCACGACTGCCATGGAACCCACTCCTGGGCCCTCGACCGTCGGTGCTTCCAACTCTCGAAGTCGAAGAGGCAAAAATCCGAGAACTGATAGAGATAACAACAGTAAGGAAAGTCCTAATTTGGACAAGGGTAAACAGAAAGAACTTGACATAAGGCCTAGAGAAACAGCCAGGAGTTTAGGACTGAACGTGGATATGCACGATGAAGATAACGACAGTGAGGGTGGTGTTGGGGTTTTACCTCACAACCTGTCGTCTGCAACTAGTGGTTTGCAGGGTTTGTTGTGGAGGTTGGGTGCTGGATTGATGGATGATTTGCTCCCCAGCTCGACGTCATCCTCGCAGCAGAGCGGACGGTTGAGGATTTTGTCAGGGTTGAGGGCTGATGGTGAGGAAGGAAAGCAAATTGAAGCTTTGACGCAGCTCTGTGATATGCTGTCGATTGGGACGGAGGAGTCCTTGAGTACTTTTTCGGTGGATTCATTTGTGCCTGTGCTGGTGGGATTGCTTAATAATGAGAACAATGCTGATATCATGCTTTTGGCGGCTAGGGCTATCACACATTTGGTGGATGTGTTGCCTTCATCTTGTGCTGCAGTGGTGCATTATGGTGCTGCCTCCTGTTTTGTTGCAAAGCTTCTGACTATTGAGTACATGGACTTGGCTGAGCAGGTAATTATATTGCTGGTTGGTTGGTTGGGATGTTATTTAATGATTTGTTTTAAAAAAATGGAGAATCTTGTGTATCAGTGAAATAATTTTCTTTATTGTTGAAGATAATGAGCTTATATATGTCTGGCACAGTCTCTTCAAGCCTTGAAAAAGATATCTCAAGAGCACCCCACTGCTTGCTTACGCGCTGGTGCGCTTATGGCTGTGCTTTCGTATATTGACTTCTTCTCCACAGGGGTCCAGGTGATTGCATAGTCATGTATCGTGTGTGATTTCTCTTTTAGGTACTAGTTCTAATGTTTGGTATATGTTTTTACACTATTTCCCTTCAATTTTCTGCCAGAGGGTGGCCTTGTCAACTGCTGCAAACATTTGCAAGAAGCTGCCTTCAGATGCTTCCGATTTCGTGATGGAAGCTGTGCCGTTGTTGACTAATATCTTACAATACCAAGATGCAAAGGTGACGTGAGACTTAATTCTGAAACTCTGCTGTTAGTGGGGGTTCTGAACCATGTTTAAGAATGTCCTAGTATCTATAATCCTCATTACAACTCACCAACTTCTTAATTACAGCTTTTAGAAGATGCTTCTGTCTGTCTGACTCGGATTGCTGAGGCGTTTGCATCTTCGTCTGAGAAATTGGATGATCTCTGCAACCACGGTCTTGTAACTCAAGCAGCCTCCTTGATTTCATCCAGCAATGCTGGAAATGGCCAGTCCCTCAGTACGTCCACATATACGGTGAGTCAGAGACGACTCTTTGTTTATTATTTTCAGTGAGAGGCTTTGCATGACGGTTTATTTGGATTTAGGGATTGATCCGCCTTCTTTCCACCTGCGCAAGTGGTTCTGATTTGGGGGCTAAGTCCCTGCTTCTTCTCGGAATCAGTGGCATTCTGAAGGGCATTTTATCATGCTCTGGCTCCCCGTCATGCATGTCTGTTTCTCCTGCTTTAAGCAGACCACCTGAGCAGGTATGTATCAGTTCGTCTTCCTCCCCCCTAGGTTAGCTTTTCTTGTAATCTGAAACTTCATGTGATTCCATCAGAATGCTTATTGTGTTTCAGAATTATCATGTTCTTTCCAGAGCATTTGTTGGATGCTTAGTTTTTGCCAGTGTTTATTAGTGTTGTCTGGATGAAACCAAGTTTCATGTGTGTCAGTTCCTCCCCCCTCGGTTAGCTGTTCTTGTTATCTGAAACTTCTTGTGATTCCATCATAATGCTTTTAGTGTTTCAGAATTTTACCATGTTATTTCCAGAGCATTTGTTGGATGCTTCGTTTTTGCCAGTGTTTATTAGTGTTGTCTGGATGAAACCAAGTTTCATGTTGAAAGGGACATGATTACATTGTTGCTGACTGCTTTGCTTTGACATAAATTTGAATCATGTTTTCTCCACTGCATTCTTTAGTGGGTGGAGTACATTAACAGATTGTCAGATACCTGAGGTTCATCATAACCTATTCTCCTCTCTGTATTTGGTATCAGATCTTTGAGATTGTGAACCTGGCAAATGAACTCCTTCCTCCTCTTCCCGAGGGAATGATATCTCTTCCAGCTAGCAGTAGTATGTTTGTCAAAGGTCCTCGTACTAGGAAGGATCCAGTGGTCTCTTCTAATGGTAACACAAACGAGGTTTCAAATCGAGTGAAGCTTTTAGAAGATCAACCTGAGCTTTTGCAGCAATTTGGGGTGGATCTCCTCCCTGTTCTAGTCCAGGTTTGCTTCAATGTTGACATATGTACTTATATTTGTTGTTACGGAATAGCCGACGAATATCATGACATGGTTCATGGATGCAGATTTATGGTTCAAGTGTTAGTGGCCCTGTGCGCCACATGTGCCTTTCAGTCATTGCGAAATTGATGTACTTCAGCCCTGCAGAAATGATCCAATCACTGAATATTAACACAAATATTTCTTGGTATGCAATTGTGACATCCTATTTTCTGTATCTGTCTCTTGACACAGCTCAATGATTCAAAGTCTCACGCTGTTGCTATTTTGTTTAGTTTCTTGGCTGGGGTTCTCGCATGGAAAGATCCTCAAGTCTTGGTGCCTGCTTTGAATCTCGCTGATATTTTGATGGAAAAGCTTCCTGAAACTTTCTCTAAGTTGTTTGTGAAGGAAGGTCTTGTTCATGCCGTGGATGCATTGATCTTGAGCGGATCTCGTGGAACATTATCTTCTGTTGAGAAGGAAAGTGATTCTATTTCTGGATCCTCAACACGTCCCAGGCGAAGTAGACGTCGAAATGGTAATTCTAGTTCTGAGGTGAACCCTGACAATGTTTCCAATAGCCCAGCACTGAGTAATGTACCTCCAAACTCAACTGAAACGACGAAGTTATCTTCTCTTCGGGCAACGGTGAGTGCTCATGCAAAGGATTTTAAAGACAAGTACTTTCCTTCATCTCTAGATGGTTCAGAAGCCGCGGTAACTGATGATCTACTCAGATTGAAAAATCTTTGCACAAATTTGAATTTGGGTAGTGGTGAGCTCAAAGCTAAATCCAAGGGGAAATCTAAACTTTCCAGTACTATATCTGTTGATGAATATTCTGGTAAAGATGAACAAATGATTGAAGTGATAGGTGAAATGCTTCGAGAGCTAAGCAGAGAAGACGGCATGTCGACTTTCGAATTTATTGGTAGTGGAGTTATTTCCTCTTTGCTTGGTTACTTTACATTTGGGTATTTCTCCAAGGAAAGAGTATCTGAGGAAAGTCTTTCGAGGATTCGACAGCAAGCAATCGGAAGATACAAGTCTTTCGTTTCTATTTCCCTTCCTCCAAATGTTGATGGAGGGAGTGAAATTCCTATGAGAGTTTTGGTTAAAAGACTTCAAGATGCTCTATCCTCCTTAGAGAGGTTCCCTGTTGTGTTAAGCCATACATCCCGCACCTTAGGTGGAACTGCTCGCTTGTCATCTGGTCTAAGTGTGCTGTCTCAGCCGATCAAGCTGCGCCTTTGTAGGGCTCAAGGAGAAAAAACACTTCGGGACTACTCTTCTAATATAGTGCTTATTGATCCATTAGCGAGCTTGGCAGCTGTTGAAGATTTCCTATGGTCTAGGGTTCAAAGAAATGTGTCTAGTGGCCAAAAGCCTTTGAACGCTGAGTCTGGGAAAACACCATCAGCGGCTGTAACTTCATCGCCATCTGCTTCAACGACACCTGCTACTGCTACTCGGCGCCATTCAACAAGATCTAGATCTTTGATTGATTCAACTGAGACAGCTAAAAAAGATATGTCACATGGAAAAAGGTCTAGTTTGTCAAAGTCAAAGGGTAAAGCGGTGTTGAAGCATACCCATGAGGAGGGAAGTGGACCACAGAGCAGAAATGCTACTCGCAGACGAGCTGCTGTGGAGAAAGAGAATGAGATGAAAGCTGTAGATGGGGATACAAATTCTGAGGTAGGCTTTACACCATTGAAGTAACTCTGTTGGTGCATATCTTTTTTCCATGATATTTTTACATGAGTTTTTTTCTTATTAAAAGTCACTCTATTTATTTCCATCTGGAAGATTCTGGCAATGTGGGTAGAAGTTTCTGTTGGCCTGCGAATGATTAGAGTGTTTCATTGTATCTGCACTTTTATTCTATTGCCTTGATTACTTCAATATCTAAGTGTTGTGTACTTGTCGATCTTCCTGTTTGATACAGGCAAACTAGCTTTGTATTTGGGCATTTTGTGTGTCTTTTTGGCACATGAAAGACAAATTTAGAACATTGTCATTCTGGTAATTTTCTTCAGGAAATGAGTTTTCTTGGTATCCTGTCAACCACTCTCTTTCATCCTGTTTAACGCACTCTTTTGCCATGGTGTCGCTGAGATCCCTTTTTGTGCAAGAGGTTAACTGATTGGTCGATTCCATTTTTTACTTTACGTCAAAAGCTTTCATCTGCGAATTCCAGTGTCTTTTCGTGCTCTGTTGGTAGTTTATAAATGCTGTCAAAGAAATGTATACTACCGTCCATTGACATTTGACAATACTAAGTAAAAGTATTCTGCCTTGGTTTAGCTCTGAAGTCCTTAACTAGGGGTAGGCGGTATGCAGATACCAAATGTCAATCCTTTCTGTTTACATAACTGAAGCAATCTCTCCTTTTTAATATGGTTCTGTAGTTGAAAGTTGTGGATGTCTGACATTGTTAGGTCTTCCAAAGTTTAACTGAAATATTGCTGCATTTGTCGCAGGAGGATGAGTTGGAAATGTCTCCTATCGGTATGGATGACGCCTTGGTGATTGAAGAAGATATATCTGATGATGACGACGATGATGATGAAGATGACGACAACGATGATGTTGAGGATGATGAAGTATGTTTAGTGGGTTGGAGTCTTCCTATCAGTCTGCTCGAAATGATATATTGATGTTCCATTATGTGTTTTCTCTTTTCTCAATGAGTTTTGCGTGTATATTGCAGATCCTGAGAGACGATACACTTCCGTATTGGCTGGCAAATTCAGTTCATGACGTAAAATTGGGTGACGCTACCGAAGAAGGTTCTGCCCCTGCTGCACCTAGCGATGATCGCAAAGCTTCGGCCAGTAATTCTGGCAACATATTTACTTCTGGGAGAGGATTCGGTACTTCTGAGATCAGAACTGGAACTTCATTTCGTTCAAGGGGAGGTGCTATGTCCTTCGCTGCTGCTGCTATGGCTGGTCTGACATCTGGTAATAACGCCAGAGGCATCTCCGGACTCAGAGATCGCCAGGGATGCTCATTAACTGATCCACCAAAACTGATATTCACTGCAGGGGGGAGTCAGCTGAGCAGGCATTATACTATATATCAGGCAGCCCAAAGGCAGTTTACGATGGATGATGAGAATGACGACGATAGGTTTGGTGGAAGTGATTTTATTTCTAGTGATGGAAGTGGGCTTCAGAGTGATATTTACACCATAACATATCAGAAAGCAGATGGCCAAGCCGAGAGGTCTGGGATTGCCTCTTCGACACCTCCATCCCGGCCTGCAAAGGATGGTTCGTCTGGAAATCTCATCTCTGATGCATCCACGAGGCACTTATCATTGCTAGACAGTATCGTGCAGGGCCAACTTCCTTGTGATCTCGAAAGAACCAATCCCACCTACGAGATTTTAGCGCTGTTGCGAGTATTGGAAGGCCTGAACCAACTAGCCCCTCGGTTGCAGGTTGAGGCTGTCATCGATAGATTCTCGGAGGGAAAGATCACGAGCCTAGATGAACTTGTTAACGTCCCCGTGAAGGTTTCCCCAGATGATTTTATAAACAGCAAGCTGACTCCTAAACTGGCCCGCCAATTCCAGGACTTGCTTGCGCTTTTCAGTGGGTCCCTCCCGTCGTGGTGCTATCAGCTGACGAAGGCTTGCCCCTTCTTGCTTCCTTTTGAAATCCGTCGTCAGTATTTCTATTCTACTGCCTTTGGACTGTCTCGCGCGCTGAACCGCCTCCAGCAGCAGCAAGGTGCTGCTGAGATGGGGATTAGGGTCAGTAGGTTGCGGCGTCAGAAGGTCCGTGTGGCCAGGAATCGTATATTGGATTCGGCTGCAAAAGTTATGGAAATGTATTGCAGTCAAAAAGCCGTTATTGAGGTTGAATATTTTGGTGAGGTTGGCACTGGGTTAGGCCCTACCTTGGAGTTCTACACTCTTTTGAGCCACGACCTCCAAAAAGTTGAGCTTGGAATGTGGAGGTCAAATTTTTCGGTAGGCGAGCCCTCGATGGATAGCGATGGAGGCCAGGAGACTTCCGAATTTTCTTTTTCTGGGGGAGATAAAGATATCGTAAATGCGCCTCTTGGGTTGTTCCCTCGTCCTTGGCCGCCTAGTGCAGATAGCTCTAATGGCAGCCAATTTTCTAAAGTCATTGAGCATTTTCAGCTGCTAGGGAGAGTCATGGCAAAGGCCCTTCAGGATGGGAGACTTCTAGATTTGCCACTTTCGGCTGCATTCTATAAGCTTCTTCTTCGTCAAGTAAGTTTATGAGAACTTCTTCTGGTGATTTCTTCTCTACGTCTCTGCCTAAATTGTTACTCAATATTTGTGAAACTTCTTCAGGACCTTGATCTGCACGACATAATTTCTTTCGACTCGGAGTTGGGGACAACCTTGCGAGAACTGCACGCCCTTGTCAGGCGAAAACAGTATCTGGAATCTAAAGGAATTTACGATGAGGGAGAGTTACGTTTTCGTGGAGCTTCAATCGAGCATCTCTGTTTAGACTTCTCTGTGCCAGGCTACCCCGCATACATTCTGAAGCCAGGCGATATTAATGTACGTCCTTAACCTTATTAACGCAGTTTTTCTTCTGCTGGCACGAGACGGATATCTTTCTGTTAATCAAATTTTTCAGGTGGATATGAGCAATTTGGAAGAATACGTTTCCCTTGTGGTCGACGCAACTGTAGGGAGTGGAATTATGCGACAGATCGAAGCATTTCGGTCTGGCTTTAATCAGGTGTTTGACATCTCAACCTTAAAGATATTCTCTCCCAATGAATTGGACTATCTAGTCTGCGGCCGCAGGGAGCTTTGGAAGGTACTTATTTTCCCGTCCCTATTTGCCACCTTAAGTCATATTTGCATACTTTTCTCACGTACATTTGTCGACAAAAAAATGCAGGCTGATTCTCTCGCAGCCCACATAAAGTTCGATCATGGATATACCGCCAAGAGTCCTCCTATTGTCAATGTATGTAAGAATGACGGATATACTAGAAAACGACGCACCTCAAAGCCCTCCTTTTTTTATTTATCGAAATTGCTATGCAAGTCAAAACTTCCACTCTCCATTGGAAGGAGAAAAAGGACTAAGAAGTAAAGTTTTCTGACCATTCTTATTCTTCGACGTGTTTTGCCAGCTTCTCGAGATTATGTGCGACTTCACCCCGGAGCAGCAGCGGTCCTTCTGTCAGTTTGTCACTGGGGCTCCAAGGCTCCCACCCGGCGGTCTTGCCGTGTTGAACCCTAAGCTGACGATTGTCAGAAAGGTACGTAAATTTTAACAAGTTATCTCTATTCTTCGTTTAGATATATATTCTAACACGCTTGGAAACACCCAACAGCATTCGTCGAGCAGCAGCGCCGGCAGAAATGCAGCGAATAATGGGTCCGCTGGACCATCGGAGTTTGCTTCTGACGATGACTTACCCAGCGTGATGACGTGCGCCAACTACTTGAAACTCCCGCCTTACTCGACCAAGGTAAATTGGCTTGGATCTAGTGTGTTTTTAGTCGAGGTCCCTACTGGTTTATTTGAATATTTTCGGTCTCTTAACACCTCCACTGTGTGTTTGTGTGTGTGTTTAAGGAAATCATGTGCAAGAAGCTTCTCTATGCCATAAGTGAGGGGCAAGGATCCTTTGATCTTTCATAAAAATGGCTTCTTACATGAACAACAGACATGACAAGGTTGTCTCTGCATGCTATTTTACTTTGAATTTTGTAAATTTATTTGATTTATTTATCTACTTATTTATTTATTTTTAATCTGCTTCTGTGATTTTTTTTTTTTTGTTTATTCTCAATAGGGTTATGATGGATTATTTGGCAAAGCTACGAGGGAGGGGGGAAGATATATGTTGTTTGATTTGTTTGTTTGTATATATTAGGGATTTCTTTTTAAGGCTAAGAAATATATTATTTTGCTTGTTACCTCCCTACATTTATAATCATGAATTTCTTGAGACATTTAATTATTCATGACTATGCCTAATGTTATGCTTATTATTCGCTTAATAGATATTCTTATAGCCGTAAGATAAATACCCATATAAAAACAAATGTCGTACATTCGTATAGTATGACTTTCATATTTTAATTAGGATGTAATAAAGTGATTGAAAAACATACCAAACTAACTAAAGTAGTTGATGGTCCGTTTTGTGGTAGAATCATATACTATAAATTTATACGTCTCAGAAGAAAGGCCTGCAAGTATGTTATAAAAAGAAAATGTAATTTTCAATTGCTTCTTACCTCTTCAATGAACGAACTAATTTGGTGGATCAGTTATAACTTACGATATTTGAATATATGGTCAACATTTTTTTTCTTATATATAGCAAATATAATAATTACGTAGTCATACGATTTGATCTTTAAGTATATTTGACCGTTTTGGGTGTCGTGGAAAACATTATTACGTGATGAATGTTTTTTTGACTAAGAAAGCTATTTCTAACCAATTTGTAAATTTTCCGTGACATTGCGTCGAAATGAAAAAAAAAGGAAAAAGGGAATCGAATATTTTATTTATATATTATTTAAACGTAAGAATATATACAATTCACGTTTTCATCCAGGGCTATAAATACGGTCGTACTTATATTTAATAGATAAAAAATGGGATAAAACTCAAAATAGTCCCTGATGATGTTTACTCTATGGATCAATTTGGTTCCCGATGTTGTCGATTTTGAACCAATTTGGTTCTTCTATCATGATTAACGTCAATTTTATCGAGAATTTCGCACGTTTCCCACAATAAATCATGTATGGATCGAATCTTGGAATATTTGCAAGATTTGAGGGGTTTGTACTGTTTTCTTCTGCTGTCAATGAAGCTCGGCGAAGCGACGGTGTAGAGCTCATGTTTGAATTTTGGAGGAGAAATTTTTAGTTTCGTCCCTAATTTCAGTAATCATTTCAGTTTTATCGATCTAGACATGATTTAGTGTGGGGGCGTGAGAAATTCCAGCTAAAATTGACGTTTATCGTGATGGAATGACCAAATTGGTACAAAATCGACAACACCGTAGACTAATTTGGTTCAGACGAAACATCAGAAACTAAATTGGTTCGATAAACATCAAACACCATTTTAGATTTTATTTCATAAAAAAGGCATATGATATTTTGGTCTCAAATAAAGAAAGATGGAGACAAATACAATGAGTGGTGGAATTTTCAAAGGGCCCAAAAGGAAATATTTAGTGACATCAAATGTGGGCCCCATCTTTGCCCCTATTACTGTTAGGATGGTTGGTTGACCTCAAATGGACGGTAGTTAGTACAATCAAATCAGGGGCACTTTCGCCATTTCTAATAAAATCATTTTTTTATAATTAATTAATAAAACCGGCGTTAGCCGGTAAAGAGTTGTGTCGGTCGTTATCTATGACCGGATAACGCAAGTCACAACACCTTCCCGCAAAATATTGCCCATTACATGAATATATTATTTAAAGAAAAATGGTAAATAATATTAAAATTATGACCCACTCTGATTTTGCTGTAATTGAGTATCCATCTTTAGCGGGGTTGCTTTTCTTGAACCACCGACGATTCTCCCATGCATCAAATTTTCTTACATCAATTCAGATATCTTGTCTTGATCTCCTTTTTTTCTGAAAAAAAAAAAAAGATTAAAAAACTGATTTTTTTCGTTGTCCTTTTTTGATTTAAAATGCTTTTTTAGTTGGGAGTAGGCCTTTGCTTACGATTAATCCTTGGCGGCATTTCCCTGATTTTAAATGTCACCGATTGCTTTTCTTGAATATTTATGACGTGCACAGAAAACATTAGGTAGGCTTTTGTTGTCTCGTCCTTCTTAGAATTTTTAATGCATGATTCAACGAGTGCGTTGAGGGCTTTGTGTTTTTCAACCTTTGTTATTCATTATCATATATTATTAGGAGGTGGGAAATTGAAATTTCTAAGCTTTTGAGCTATAAAGTTTGGATTGTTATTCTTGTTTTCTTCTCAGGGTTGAAATAAATAAATATAATAAAACGATGCGCCATTTCAAGAAATCACTCCACCCCTTTCCTCGAAGGTGCGATCTATTATTACATGCATAATACTATGATGGCGGCTGTTAAAGTATGTTGAAGGAAAAGGCCTGAAGCTTTGACTGCTACAAACTTTTTTACCTCGAGGGTCTTTTGTTTTGTGTATTGGAGATAAGGAAATTTAAGGGATAAAGTCAGAAATGACAGTTGAGAGGTTGAGTTTTGTAAGGAAGAGTGTTTTAGTGGGCATAAGATTGGAAGATGGCCATGCCAAAGAGTTATTAGATTGGGCTTTGGTAAAAGTTGCTGATCCTGGAGATAGCGTGGTGGCTATTCATGTTTCCCGACATTCTGGTACTTTTGTTGTTATGGGAAGAGATTACTTTTCTTTTTATGTAATAAGTTTTCTAAGTCTAATTGGTTTGAAGCGCTTGTGCTGTAGGGTGTCTGTCGAAGGAGACAGCTTTGATAAATGGTTATTTGGAGGACTATGAAGGTCTCTGCAGGGAGAAACAGGTTGCTTTTTCCCGTCTGAAACGTCGTCTTTTTCCATCTTTATTAGTCTTTGTTCATACCGATGAGTTTTGTGTGCTATGTTGTGCTTTTTAAGGTTGTTCTAACAGCTGAAGTCTTGGGCGGAAAGTCGATCAGAAGAGCCCTGGTGAGGGAGGCCAAGAAAGATAATGCATCAGCTGTTGTAGTGGGAATCGCCAGGCATAGTGCTCTCGGGTTAGTATAAGTAACTATCTGTTGTTTTATGAATTCTGGGCTGTGATCGGTTATCGTATTTGCATTCAGGGGATGGCTTTCGGTTGCTAAGTATTGCGCGAAAAGGCTGCCTTTAACCGTCGAAGTTATGGCGGTTTACAATGGGAAGGTTGTTTTCAGCAGACTGTCCAAAATCCAATCAGAAGGTAATGATGATCGATAGTTTGACCGTTGCTGGTACACTAAGCAGTAGCTTCATGTAATGATCTGTGTTTGTGTAATGATGATGGCAGGCCATGCCTTAGATCCAAGGCCGAGCATATATACCCACGAAAACCACGCATTGAAGGACAATTACTCGGAGTTTGGGGAGTCTGAGGTATCAGAGATAAGCAGGTTCAGCTTCGACGGAAGAGATGGGGCCATAAGCCCTACCGTGAGGAGATACAGAAGAGGCTCTCTTAGTTCGATTTCGCTTCCGCCTGAGGATTTTACCAGACAGAGGCCCGGCTGGCCTTTGCTTCAGACGAGCAGTTTAGTTTCTCAGCCGTCCCTCGAAGCAAGGAAGAAGTCCGTGGTTCAGTGGGTAATGAGCTTACCGCATAGATCTCTGTCTGAAATCTCCGAGGATTCTTTCGACAGAGAAAATGGGACGTCTGAAGGATTCAACGTGGCACGTCTGCCTAAAGATTTGGAAGCAATACTTAGGAGGAGTAGCAATTCTTCGACGCACTGCGAAGTTTTCTGCCTTGACGTCCTCAGAAAGTCCACTTCTGAGTTTTCCTCAGGTTTTTATCTCAATAAGACTCGCCATTCGAGGGAGTTTGTTTTATTAATCCAATATCCGATTGTCGGCAGGAAATCTTATCGGTAGGGGCGGGAGCAACTCCGTGTACAAAGGGATTCTTCCTCAAGGCAAGCCAGTTGCAGTGAAAATCTTGGAATCTTCGAAAGAATCGAGGAGGCAGTTTATCCAAGAAGTCGACGTAATGACCACATTGAAGCACAGACGAGTCGCACCTCTGCTTGGAATCTGCGTCGAAGATGACAACCTAATGTCTGTATACGATTACATTCCTAAAGGGAATCTCGAAGATAATCTACACGGTAAGTAGAAAAAGAGACATTCTAGTACTTAAACTTATGTTAGAAAACCTTAGGAAGCTGATTATATGATCCATGACTGAAGCAGGCGAAATGAAAGGAGATACTGTACTGAAATGGGAGGCAAGATTTCGCATAGCCGTTGGAATCGCCGAAGGGCTAAACTATCTGCACAACGAGTCCCCGAGGCCCGTGATTCATAGAGACGTCAAGTCTTCGAATATTCTTCTAACCGACGATCTTGAACCAAAGGTAGAGTCAAGCTTTTGTCTCCACCTAGTTAGAACAATGGCTGGGAATCTAATCCTCTGTAACTGCAGTTAAGCGACTTCGGTTTGGCCATATGGGCACCTACGAAAGCATCGTTCTTGATCGACAGTGATGTAGTTGGAACATTCGGCTATCTCGCCCCTGAATATTTCATGTACGGTAAAGTCAGCGACAAGATCGACGTTTACGCTTTTGGGGTCGTTCTTCTTGAATTACTGTCTGGGAAGAGACCCATTGGGTTGGAGACAAATAAAGGCCAAGAAAGCTTAGCGATGTGGGTAAGAGTGTGAACACTCATGTCGAATGGCGAATAGTTTCAACACTTCTTTCGTTTTAGCTCTTGAAAAACAATCATGTGCATATATATGCAGGCGAAGCCGAAGCTGCAAAGCGGGGATTTGAAGAGTATATTGGATCCAAACCTAAATGACGATATCGACGAGTCTCAGATGCATAGGATGGCTCACGCCGCTGCACTCTGCCTGACTCAAGCAGCTCGGCTTCGTCCCAACATTTCCCAGGTTCTGAACGTCCTTCGGGGAGAGGAAGGATTCGATGCATACCGTGAATGTAATAACGATGGTAGTAATAATGCGGACGATGATTATGACGATGAAGTTTACCCAGATTCAAGCGCAGAATCGCACCTAAGCCTGGCTTTTCTTGACGTAAACGACAACTCTGCTTCTTCGTTCAGCAGCAGCCTTAGCCTTGATCAGAGGAGCAGCAGCAGCAGCCCTCTTTCGGTTGAAGAGTATCTGAAGAAAAGATGGAGCAGAGCTTCGAGCTTGGACTAGATTACTACGGCTTTGTATATCGTATGCGCCCGATTATGAGGTGGTTACAGAAGAATATGTTGAAGAATATGAATCTTCTCTGCCATTCATACTATTGATTCATACTTTCAAACCTATCTGTAATAGATCTAAGCATCACCAAATATTTCATTACACCAAGCATATCAATGTAATACTACAAGAAACAGCCACAAACACTTTGCCCTAAAGAATCAAACTTTAGTTCATCTGAGCACAAATCAACCCACGAGCAGAAATTCCAAGAAATAACACCTAAAAAGCAACCTCGGCAAATGCTTTTCCCTGCTTAAGACCATGGCGATTATCACATCACATGACAACACATGCCTGAGGATTATCATCGCTGAAAGCAGTAGTGTAACGAACCTCCTTCGAGCTCGATTATGAGGTGGTTACAGAAGAATATGTTGAAGACTATGAATCTTCTCTGCCATTCATACTATTGATTCATACTTTCAAACCTCTCTGTAATAGATCTAAGCATCACCAAATATTTCATTACACAAAGCATATCAATGTAATACTACAAGAAACAGCCACAAACACTTTGCCCTAAATAATCAAACTTTAGTTCATCTGAGCACAAATCAACCCACAAGCAGAATTCCAAGAAACAACGCTAAAAAAACAACCTAGGCAAATGCTTCCCTTCTCAGACCATGGCGATGATAGCATCACATGACAACACATGCCTGAGGATTATCATCGCTGAAAGCAGTAGTGTAACGAACCTCCGTCGAGCTCGCGCGGGCCAGCTGCGAAACTCCGGGATCTTCAGCCCTCCTTACATAGCCAGCCGGCGCCTTCTTGTCGTAGACGCCCTGCGCATAAGGGTGCTCAACCATGTCGTACGGAACGTAAGGCCAGAGCTCGGCCTTCTTGCCAGTCCGATGGCAGACGCGGGCAAGGACCTTCTCGGGGTTAACGTAGCCCACCACCGTGAGCTTATTCTGCTTTGGAGAGATGTCAATGGAGGAAACTCCTTTCATCCCTTCCACGGATCTTCGGACCTTTCTCTCGCACCCTTCGCAGTCTATCTTGATCTTTATCTCCACCGTCTGGTCGAAGGACAAAAAGAAGAAAAAAAAAAAAAAAGGCCAAACAGTATGAATTTGACACGTTGAACAACCTCGTACAGTAACAAGATTGAACTCAGATCTTGAATATCTGAAGCAAAGAAAATGCATTACTAAGAGGGATGATGTAAGAAAAACCTGGAGTTGTCTGCGTTTCTTGAGCTTGGAGTGACCGCTGGAGCAATCAAACATGTGGGAAAGATGATCTAAAGCGCCCATTTTTATATTCTTCAAATTTCAGTGAGTTTAGATGGGTATAGCTCACTTCTTTCTTTCTTCTTCTTCTTCTTCTTCGCAGATTAGGCAGAGGAATGATTGAAGTAAAGGATGAAGGTGCTTAGATTCGTTGGGAGGTAGTGGTCATTATATACTAATGATCTTACTATGCTCTCACCTCACATGGAAGATGGGAAGTTGTTTGCGAAAATCCCCACCGTTGGATGGTGAGGGATGCCCTGCAAGGATCAAGCCACGTGGCGCGAATTTATTACATACTTGGATATTGCTGCCACCTGCTGCACCGACCGCGGGGTTCGGGGGAGTTTGAGGTCAACACTCTAAAGATGAAGATTGAATACCCATACATTAGGTGGGACCCACCTAATGGGCCCACTATGGTTCAATGCTGTCAAATAGTTGCTAGATTTGGGCCAAAGTTATGGGCGTACTCCTCTGTATATGACATTATTGAGTTGATTTCATTATATTGATTTCCATATATTATTTTCATTTATAGAACATTTAATTTGGATTAAACCATTAAACCTTAAACTAGCAAACTTTTCCATAAAAATCGGTTTTAAAACCTTGGTCCCAATTTGCTAATAAATATATTCCAAAAATGAAAATAAATAAATCAGAAATTTTGTTGGCCAGTTTAATATGTACTTTTATATTTCTAATTTTGCCCCATTATATAATAAATAATATTTTCTTTTTATATACTTATAAATAATATAAATTAAATTTAAATTTTAAATTACAATTAACTAATAATATATATATATATATATTAGAGTGAAAAAATACTAGTTTAAATTATTTATAAATACTTTGTATATGATCCATGCATGTCTCTACGACTCTACCTATTCAGAAGGCTCTTGATGTCTCATTCAATGTTAGATAGCTCGAAAGATCCAAGAAATTAAAGGCTTTTTTGACGTTTTATTCGAAGAGTCAAAGGTGGATAAAATGATTTTTATAACCTATTAATTAAATGAATTTTGTCCCTTTTTTTTTTCATCGAACGTGACAAGTTTTATTAAAATTAAATTAGATGCATGTAACTACTTTTTTGAAATGATCTCCCTTTCTCCTTATTCAAGGGGAATTCTATTGTACCCCTTAAGTTTCTATTTATACCCCCTTATTTATTATCATTCATTATTTATTATATCCTTAATTTATTATCACTCTCTATTAATTATAAAAAGTGAATTATTCAATTTTCAAGACAACTAAAAAAAAGTGTGTGCCATTCTATCCAATTTTATACCTAAATTACTCTTTACTATTATTTATTAATTATATATAGTGGAAACTATTATTTAAAAATTATTGCGCATATAAACTATCACTTTTTAGTTATTTTTTAAATTATTTTTTCTACACATTAATTATAAATTCTGTAACTTCTCAAAAATAAAGTTCTATTACAAATTAAAAATCAATGTTTTTAAATATAATATTAATATTTAGATAATGATTTTTATTTTTGAGTTTATTTAAATCTTTGTATAGGTTGATAAGAAATATTTATATTATACGAATGTTTTTATATAAAATAAATTATATATTAATATTAATAAATTTAAAAAGCGTAATATAATTTTTAAAAACTGTAAATAAATAAAAATACATAAAAGTAAATTAATAAATTAATATTGACGAAAAATGTGTAAAAACAAGTGGTGCTTAATCTAATGAATTAATTAACAATAATTTTAATAAATTAATACTTAAAATTTAGTATTGACGAAATAAATGTAGAGAAAAATAAATTTTGAAGAGTTTTATAATTTTCAATGTTTTTTAGGGGTGTGAATAGTAGCTAGCACCCTTATTCAAATGGTCCATATAGTAAATTTAATGAAAGATATATAAATGTGTGTGCTTTGCTTTGAACGCTTCCGTAATATTAATTTTTTTTACTCGTGTAAATTAATTTTTAATCACGATATTTTCGTGGATTTCTATTCAAACAGATGTGACACATCTTAACCATATTTTCATATACCGATATAAAGAGATTTGCTATGGTGCATACCATACCGTGAGCACCCCGTGAGCACCGCACACATACTTCGCCTCTTTTCGCTCCAAAACGAAATTTTTAGCCCAAGGTTAATCACATCCCCCTTACACAATAACATGATGATGTTGTAAAACAGATTCATCTTTATAAAAACACGCAAAAGATCGATAAGAACAATTTTTTTAATATCACATCCGTGTGATGCTTCTTATCGATCTTTTGCGTGTTTTTATAAAGATGAATCTGTTTTACAACATCATCATGTTGTTGTGTAAGGGAATGCGATTAACATTGAGCTAAAAATTTCGTTTTGTAGCGAAAAGAGGCGAAGTATGTGTGCGGTGCTCACGGGGTGCTCACGATAGGATATGCACCATAGCAAATCTCCCGATATAAATATATATATATATAAATTTTTGGTGACATTGATGGACGCGTTAATTAAGGAAATCAAAGATTTCAAATTAGCCCATAAATTCAAGATCACGAAAAAGACGAATTCACACCATACAACCTTTTTCTTTGCCCTAATTATGGCAGATTCACATATCATATCAAGAACATTAAAAAAAAAAGAAGATAAAATAGGAAAATCAAAATTCGATCTTGGCCTTTTACGATTGACCCAAAAAAAAATAAAAAAAATCGATCTTTTGACTCATTCACCTCCCAAAAAAAAAAAAAAAAGTATAAGTTGACAAATTCATATCGCCTAGCACAAAGCACGCCTTTCGACCCTCACAAAACGCGCTTTATCACATCTCCCAACCTTTGCAATTCAATGCCGATTCACAAAACTAGCATGTGTGTACGCTCTTTAATGCATCACGAGAATAGAGACTTGTTCATAAGAGCCCATTTTGAATAATATATATATATATAGTCATTCTTGTGATAATAAAATAAAAATAGTAATATACTATGCAAATCGGCCCTTTTAATATGCTATATATATACACATAAATATCATCCCACCATGTTTTGTTTGATTGTGTTTTTGTTTCCTTAGCTGAAGACTTTGCCTTTAACCGCATATACTAAAACGTTCACACTCTATAGTATATGTTATTGGTGGATTGCCCATTGTATGGTATTTTTATTACAAGGCCGACGGCTACATATAATGATTATTATTCTCCATCAAAAGAGTAGAACAAATCACCTTTTCTTGGTTTTTCAACCAAACCCCACATATTGTTTGGTTCACATTTCTTGCTTAGCTTTCGTGGGCTGTGAATAGAGTTCGAGGAAGGTTTGAAGATAACAAGATATACATACATATATATATATATAGACACATTCCGGCCATGGCTGTTCAGGCACAGACCATGACTATTCAAGAAAACCTAGGATTCACTGTTCAAGATCTGTTCATGGACGATGCTGCTGCTGCTTCTGCCGGCGGTGGTTTTAATAATATTCTTCTTCTTCAGCCGCCGAGGATCCATGGCTTCCCTTCTTACAAGAATCAAAATAACACGTTTGTGGGCTATGATCTTCAGCCTATGCCTTCCCTTCAGAGCCACGTTATTCAGGCCCACATCGATGAACAAAGAATCGATCTTGATAGATTGCTCGGTTTGCAGGTAAGAGAGAAAGAAAGAAAAAAAATATGAATTCATTCTTTCTCTCTGATGAATTGCTCAGTTTATTACAGATTGTTTTTCTTATTTGCAGGAACTAAGGCTGAGGCATGCATTGCAAGAACAAAGAAGGCAGCAGCTATGGATGCTGATGAACGCATACGAATCAAAATCACGCCTGTTGATCGAACAGAAAGACGAAGAAATCACAAAGGCGTCGAAGAGGGCGGCGCAGCTGCAAGAACACATCGAGAGAATGGAGGTCGAAAGGCTAAGCTGGGAGAGGCTGGCGAAGGAGAAGGAGGCGGCGGTTGAGTCGCTGAACGCCGCAATGGAAAGGCTCAGGGAAAGTGCGTGCCTTTCAGAAAACGCCGCCGACGACGCCGAGTCTTGCTGCTTGCTTTCGCCGTCGGAGGTGGACGGTGATCGGAGATTAGACGACGGCGACGACGTGGGTCAAGATCGAAAACGTACGAGGATTGGAGATGGTAAGAAGATGGTCTGCAGAAGCTGCAATGAAAAAAGGTCGTGCGTGGTATTCCTTCCATGTCGGCATCTTTGTTCGTGTAAAGATTGTGAACCTTGGCTTTATTCTTGCCCGCTTTGTAAAGTGGGAAAGAGAGGAAGTATAGATGCATTGTTTTAGAAAAACAAAAAAAAAAACAAAATTTTCTATTAATTTATTTTCTGTATAACCCACTTATTTTTTAATTTTTTTTTACATAATTTTAGTCCAGAATATCAATTGCACAAAAAAGTTACAATGGAATCATTAAAAGAACTCCAAAAGAATACAAAGGAACCACAAAAAAACGATAGATATTAATAGGTATATCAATTGCAATACATTTTTCAAAAATAGTATCATTAATTGTAATTCATTTTTCAAGTAATTTTGATATTATTCAATCAAGATTCATAAATTCATTATTTGAATCACCGATGTCAGAACGGGGTCCATTTCTCACATCTATTTTATAAGATAAACAAACTCTTTTTCAAATAGAAATATTCACATGCGAGAGAAAAAAAACTCTAGAAGAAAGAGTCATACGAGAGAATAAAACAAATATCGAATACATATATATAATAAGGAAATCGTGAAAGAGAATGTAATGGTTTCTCCAACCCGATTCGCCGGCGACCATGGTGACAATAGATCTGTGGTCGCCGGCGGAAAAAAAAAAGTAACTTACGGTTTTTTTATTTATAGATGATTTTTTGGGAATGCTCCCAAAAAATCCTCTATAAACAAAATCATCGGAATTAAATTGATTCAGGTAAAACATCGAGAACAAAATTAAACCTGATCATTTTGAGTTTTATCCCTAATTTTATTCTATATTTCCTTATATTCAAAACCTTCTTATCAAGTCTATTGGGCCTACTTCAGCCCAACATAGAGAACTGAAATCGCGAAATATTAGGTGAAACGTTTTCAACGTGCCAAAAGATTCATCGCACCATAAATAGATTCTCTCTCTCTCTCTCTTTTTTTTTTTTAATTATTAAAAAGCACACGCGCCGTTGTCTATATATAGGCAACCCCCGCAATAGTTCGCTGCACTTTCTTCTCTCCAATTAGGGTTTCTCTGCTTCCCTTTCCCAATTCCCAATACGAAACGATGTCGTCCGCTGATAATTCAACCTCCCCCACCAAGACCTACGTGCTCCGAAGCTCCGACGGCGAGACCTTCGAGGTCGAGGAAACCGTCGCCGTCCAATCCGAGACGTTGAAGCACCTAATCGACGACTACTGCGCTGACTCCACGATACCTCTCCCAGTCGTCGAGTCGAAGATTCTGGCCAAGGTCATCGAGTACTGCAAGCGCCACGCAGTGGATGCCGCCGCCGCCGCCGCCGAAAAGGCCCAGTCGTCCGACGGTGGAGCTCCGGCTGGTGATGATGGATTGAAGGAATTTGACAAGGATTTCGTCAAGGTTGACTATGATACGTTGTTCGATCTGATGAAGGTGTCTTCTTCTCTACTCTTTTTTTTTTGTGTGACTATTTTCTCCCTATTAGGGTTTTGCTGTGTTTTTTTATAGACCTTCCAATTTTTTACCGTCGAAAACGTTGGATATTTTTTGTAAGGCTGCTAACTACCTTAACATCAAGAGCCTCCTTGCCCTAACGTGCCAAACCACGGCGGACTTTATCAAGGGGAAGTCGGTGGAAGAAATCCGAGAGATATTCGGCATCAAGAACGACTTCACCCCCGAAGAGGAAGCCGAAATTCAAAAGGAACTTTCGTGGGCATTCGAGTGATGATCATCCCGGGAAATTAACGCCGGCGGCCGACTATTTATTCGCAGTTTTTTTTTTCCGATATTTCTTGGCATTGTCTTTTGGTAAAAAACTTGTTTGTTTTTTTTGCTATGATAGATGAATATTATCAGCTTTTTGGGTCGCATTTTGATTTGTGTTACTATCATTGTTTCCTTCAACTAAATGTATCTAATAATAATAGGTGAAAATAAATTAATTAAGATTATAATAAATTAATAAATAATTCATCTTCAACACGAAAGCTTCAATTCAAGCAATATATTATTCAAATATCCTGACCCAATTCAAACCCTAATTCTACCATGTATTTCAAAAATCAAGATATTATTGAAGAGAAAAAAGATACTATTGTTGGATTAATACGGCAAGATTTATTAATAAAATAGTATTTAGGTACACTTGAGATACTTGGGCTTTAATATATAAATATAAATAATATTATTAATATTTTAAGTTATTTTTAAGTATATAAAATAATTGATTTTGGAGAATATAATTGGAATAAATTTAAAAATCAAGGATAACATAGTAATTATAACTATCATACCAAATCAATGTGAAGAGATGCGTTCTTTAATTATATCTAGACCTTTATATAATTGGTGATGACCTTAATGGGGTGGCAAATTCAATTGAAATCCGGACCGTCAATCATGGTTAATTGGACGGTTATGATTTAACTTATTAATTCATTTATCTATATCTTCTCTATTTTCTATAATTACCATCAAATTGATTTGGTATGACATTACTAATTATCATTGTATCCTTAATCTTCAAATTTATTCCAATTATACCCCAAAAAATCATATTTTTGATTTATAAAAAATATTTTGCAATTAAAATTAATATTATAACTTCATATTATAAAAATAATTTTATATTTTAAGCACACGCATCGAGTGTACGGAAAATACTAGTATATAATAGGAAAATTTGAAGAAAATAATTCGAACTATCGACTTTCCGCCGAAAATAAACCCAACTATGAATTATTTCTGAATAATCTCAACTATATAATGAGTCTTCCGAAAACGCACCCAGGTGACTTGTAACTTGTTTAATATGTAAATTTAATTTTTTTCTTAAATTTAAATTACATAGATTTTTTCAAAAATGAAATTTTTCAAAATAAAATTACTAGAATCATACTTTTTATTGTTTTTTAAATATCATGTGAAGTTTTGTTAAACATTTATCGTTTCTTCAAATACTTATTATTATTGTTATTATTTTCGAAAAGCTTATTATAGGCTCTGTTTTGGATTTCGAAAATGGACCACTTGTTTTTTTCTGGAAATATTTCTTGTTGAAATCAATTTCGTACGAGAGGAATAATTAATTTTGGTATCAAAAGTCTTTTTCGTACATAATACCTTTTTGTATGACAAATATTTTTCGTATGAAGAAAATTAATTTTCGAAACTAAGATATTTTTCGTATTAGACTTGTATTTGTACGAGAAAATTTTTTTTTTCGTATAACCAAGTATTTTCGTAAGAAAAGAATTTTTGTATTAGAAAGTTTTTCGTAAGAGAAAAATATATTTTTTGTATCAAAATATTTTTTCGTATCAGAGAGATTTTTCGTACGACGAAAAATTAATTAATGAAAATTTTCATATTTGAAACTCTTCGTATCTTTAGTCAAATAATTTTTTGTATGCAAAATTAGAGTATGTATTTTTCGAATGAGTGTTTTTCGTATCGGAAAATACGGTATTCAACAGTGACTTAAAGTAAAAAAACTCATACGAAAAAAATAAGACTTTTGCGATTGCTACAGCATACGAAAATCTAAAGTCAATGCGAAAATATCTGAGAATGTGAGAGGCACGAAAACTTTGGTTAATGCAAAAGAAACTTGATACGAAAACTATTGTTAGGATTACTTTATTGTGTTCAATTAATTAGAATTGTCTTTGTAGTTTCGTTATCGAATTTTATCTTTATGAGAGACTTAGTGTAATTTGGCTTTGTAAGGGGTCCAAGTATTATATATCAATATGTGGTATAAATACTTGAACCCTAACACATAATAACTATGTATTGTGTGAAACTCAACAATATTTTATTTTTGAAAAAATCTATGTAATTAAAATTTAAGAAAAAATATAAATTTACCTATAAAACAAGTTACAAGTCACCTTGGTGCGTTTTTAGAAGACTCATTATATAGTTGAAATTATTCAGAAATAATTCATAGTTGAGTTTATTTTCGGCGGAAAGTCGATAGTTCGGATTATTTTCTTCAAATTTTCCTATATAATATCGAATTCTAAGCATTGTTGAGTTATGGACTATAGTACCTGTCGCGTTACTAATAAATATCTGAACATTGTCTTAGTTTTATGAACTACTCTACCTAATTCTTATTGAAAAAATAAATTCAGTTCAATTCCCAAATATTATTAAAATTAGTATTAAATAAATTTGGTTTGCCTTCTATATAACACACACCAAGTTATTAATAACCACGATAATTTAATTAAATGGCACTACTCTTTAAATACCCCAAAAAAAAAGCAACTATTGCAGTATTTTTAGTTAGACCCTAAATAACATCATTATAATTGGAACAAAATAAAAATATTTCCTTAATTTTAATTATTTAATATATTATTCGATCCGCCAAAGATTCCTTGTATATCGTGTTTGTTACTAATAATATCTCAACTTACCCTTCCATTCTCTCTACTATATATATGTAACCCTAGACGCAAGCTATCTTCATATCCAACGCTTTATTCCCTTAAAACCCTAATTATTTATTTCTCTTCCCCAAGACGACGACGACGACGATGTCAACCGCCGAAGCTTCAACCTCCTCTTCCTCCTCCACTAAGACGTACACACTCAAAAGCTCCGACGGCGAGATCTTCGAGGTCGAAGAAGCCGTCGCCGTCCAATCCGACATGATAAAGCACATGATCGAGGACGACTGCGCCGATTCAGCAATTCCCCTCTCCAACGTCACGTCCAAGACTCTGGCCAAGGTCATCGAGTACTGCAAGCGCCACGCGGCGGAAGACGGGGGAGATTCGTCGGCTAAGTCGTTGAAGGAGTTTGATGACGAGTTTATCAAGGTCGACCTGGCGATGCTTTACGAACTGATTATGGTACGCATCGATTTAGGGTTTTATCGATTTTGGGGATTTTGACCTCGCCGTTGATTTGGGGTTTTTTTTTCTTCCTATTTTTCTTAGGCTGCGAACTATATGAGCATCAATGGCCTTCTTGACCTGAGTTGCCAGTCGGTGGCGGACATGATGAAGGGGAAGTCGCCGGAGGAAATCCGAAGGATGTTCAACATCAAGAACGACTTCACGCCGGAGGAGGAAGACGCGATTCGCCAGGAGCACTCATGGGCATTCGAGTGATGATGCTTGCTTGCAATGCTTTGCTATATATTTTAATTAATTAATGCCTTAGAATCTTTAGTAGTTTCCTAGTTTAGTGTCTCATTAACTTTGTTATCTTACTATCTTACTATTTTATTATTGAAGAGATCCTCGTAGAAACCGTCATGGTGTGTCATTGTTAGCCAATCACATTTTTTTTAAATTAATAATTAAGAAAAAAAATCTATATACTTTATAAAAACCACCCACTCTTTTATCCCATAATATGCTTCTTCTTTCAATAATACTTAATGTGGTAATAGCTAACTATTAATCAATTTATAATAAAAATTGAATTTACAATAATAATTAAACTCTTAAATTATCTAAAATAAAATCAAATTTACAATAATAATCTAAAATTTAATTTATAAAAATATATTTATAATTATAGTTATTATTATAATTAATTTTTTAATTGTACAGGCAATTGACTGTGCAAAATTACTAGTTATCATAATTATTATTATTACTTTTTTAAATATGATTCAATGTGTCTTATCTTATTCATTAGATTACGTAGTTTAATTGATTTCATATGACAAACATAGGAGTTTGGTAAAATACAAAGACGATATATAACTAAATATAATAAATTTTCAGTTTGAAAAATATTTTTCCAAAATTACCATATTATCACCATCAATAATATTTTTCCAAAATTACCCTTATCCATAAATCCAGCGAGCTTTGTAATTTAGTGCATTTTATCATATGGATACAAAGAAATCATTTTGAAAGAAGTCATTGTAGATATGGAAGTTTGCTCTGTATTCATTTTATCATTGTATTCAAAAAGACGATGCATTTTATCATATGGATTTAGTACACGATGTATCCATATGATATGATGCAAAGAAATCACACATGGTAAGAAAGAATATTTTTTGTACACGGTGGATTTAGTACACGATGTATCCATAAAATACTGTTGAAATACTTCAATCACTCTCTCTCTTAGTTATAGAATATAAAATAAAAAATTAACTTAATAAGTTAAAACTTTAATTTAGTGCATTTTTTTTATTAGATTTTTTATTATGGGATTAAGAAAGTGTTAAATTTGAATTCATTAATATTATTTAGAACATAAAATAAAGAAAAACATTTAAAATAATATTAGTTATAGAAGAAAATATAGAAGAGATGATGGAGTTAAAAATACTATTCAAACTGTATGTATAGAGAAATTTAACTATAGCACCTCTATATATATTGAGAAGAAATGGTTGGAATTAACAATACTTATCAAACCGTATATAAAGAGAAATTTAACTATTGTAGCTCTAAATATACTGAGAAAATGGTTGTCTTTAAAAAGAAATTTAACCGTTGTAGCTCTATATATATATATAGAGAGAGGAAATTGTTGTAGCTCTATCTAGAGAAAATGGTTGAGATGGCCTTATATTGTACCATGATAATTCAACTCGGCAAAATATAAATTCAGGCACGAGCAAATCCCATAAAATACAAGTTCAAATGTGCTTAAAACACCCAGAAATCGTATCAAGACATTCAAGTAAAAGGTCAGATGCAACAAAGACACAAGTTGTCCCGCGCAAGTCCGAGAACCAAAACAAGACATAGGATAACCTGATAACTCCGGCGAGGTGAAAAAGGGAAGAGACAACCATCGAGCAATTACGAATCCATATTTAAAAAAAAAAAAAAACATACTCAGAAATCATCGTCGTCCTCCTCGGCTATGTGTTTCGCAAGTTCTTGCTCTTGTTGCTGCCTCTCTCTTCTCTTCTCCGCGCTTTCCTTTTCCTTGTGGGAATTCGGCGGGAACCTAAGGGCACGTACAGCTTCATTGTGCATATTGAGGCAGAAGGCAATCCTCGAGTTAAAAGCCATCTGAGGCTCGTTGGTGGAGTATATGTCCCCCGTCTCCTTCGATAGCATCCAACCGTTGGCATGGTCCAGCGTAGCATCGATTGCGCCGTCTCGGATGGCTTTGGAAACAATACTTTCAGCATCGGCGATGGGGTTCGGAGAGTCCAACCTCAGCTTCTTGGCGACATCGGCGAGAGAAATCCTCGAGTACGAGATGCTGATATTGCGTAGGCCAGTCCTGATGACGTTGTGGCGGAGTCTCACGATCAGATTGTTGGTTCGGTCGGAACTGAAGGTGCTTGAGAACTTCTCGGCCACATTCTTGAAAAGCTCCAAGTCTCCGATTCTAACAGCCTGGATAAGACGATTGAGTAGTAAATAGACACACAATGGATGGATAAAATCTAGATGAAAGCCCTATGGTTTCACGAACGAGAAAGAAAATAGATAGTATGGTGTTGTAGGTTTATACGAACGAGAAAGAAAATACAAGAGTAGAGTATAGCCGAAGGACAAATAAAATGTGAGGATAAATAGGAAGTAATTGTCAAGTAATCTGCAAATTTTATAGGAGATAAAGGTTAGTACTCACATTTGTGAGCTCGAAGTATGGCCTTAGTGCTTTCTCCATTCCTTTCTGCATAAAAACGGTTCGTTCTGGAATCTCTCCAAGCAGCAAACGAACGATCACGGCCCATTTGTTGCATTGAACTCTGAAACCAAGAGCAGAAACAGGTGCTTTCCTGGAAGCTTGGAGGAGAGACTCTTTAGCATCAGTGTACTCTAACTGAATTGTCCTAATCTTCCCGAGATAAAACAGGTATCGACAGAACTGCAGAACAGAGGGGAACATATCAATCAGAAAGGATAATGAACATCTATTTTTTGCCAAGGCAGTTGAATCTATTAGTTTAATAATGTGCATATATACAAAAATTGAGGAGCTTCGTAAAATTTGCCTGCTGGTTCGAGTGAGCCTCAAATCGAGGGGCCTTTGATCTCAGCTTCTCTGCTTGATCATATAAGTTGTAATGAAGATAGTTCCTCAGCAACAGGTTCAGAAGAGTTTCCTATCCCATTCAATTATTCCATCTATATCAATACACCTTACCAACTTAAGAAACTAGTTGATCGATGAGAATGAAACAAACCTGCCCCAATTCATCGTGCCGTAGGGTTGCAGTTCGGTGCAAAACAAGTAGGTTACTGAAAAAATAGGTTTTTTTTTTTTCAGATATCATATAGCATAGGGTCGCAATGAGATAGAATAATGATAAAAAAAGTACAGCAGTCTACAACAGCCAGAGGCAAAACGGTTTTCATAAATCCAACCTAGAAAGAAAACAAACATACCCACGTATATCAGCAAGATCACCAGTAAGTTCATAGCTTAGGGAGTAGTAAAAGTAGAGCCTTGACGCTAGGACATCAACAGTACGCTTGTTGATGTTCTTCAGACGCGTAATGCTCGCAGAGGAACAAGTCTTCGCCTGGAGTTGACACGGAAAATGAGTGTTATCTCTATTCCCAAACGCAATACGAATAACCAGAAAATATCGCATTTACTTAATTACGCACATCATTATATCTCTTCTGGTCAATTAGAAATATCAAAACAACCAAGTAGCAGTACATCTCGATCTCCGGCAAAGGATGCTTTGCAGGCGCTTGAACAGCAGATATTGCAGTATCAACTTCCATCTCATCTTCCTACAATTATAAAAAGAAGAGATGACTCACTTAGCCCATCAAGTAAATTAAGCAACAATTTACTTTCAGATCAATCCACGATTTCCCAAAATCAAATCAAGAACCTGCTCAAATCCAGCTTACCTTTGGAACATATGACGCCAGGCGAGAATGCACCTCAGATCCCGGCACAAGAGAAAAATTGAGAAATGTAGAAAGCACGGAAGCATTTAGATGCTTCCTAAGCTGAATTGTCCACCTAATAGCCCTCAGTATCCTCCGAACTTCACGAGAGTAAGCCCCAGTTTCAATCAAATCAGTTATGTCCTTCAAATCTAACAAAAAGAACAACGCAGAGAGTAGCATAAACGGTCAAACAAAGATTAGTATAAAAGTCCCATCAAGTTCAGAATCAAGTCTTTTTTTTTTATTCTTCATTTAGGGTTGATGTAACTTGCTATGGACTTCGTTGAGGGCACGAAATTGCATTTCATTAAACAAATTAGATACAATATCACGTGCCATCCCACTAGATATAGCCAAAAGACTTCAAAACTAACACTTACTTTGAAGAATGGATGGCGAAGAGCCTGAGACTGGATTGGACAATGCAACTTCCTGCTCCTTCATTTCAATATCCTGAGTCATGTTCCTCTCAAAATCTGATAACAATAAACACGTCGCTCAATCACACATGAAATTCACAAAAGATAAAAACGAATAACCTAGTTCGTTCGCTCGTACGTTACCTGAAATAAAACTAAAATCGCTGGATAGATTCGATCAAATCTTAGGTAATTTCTTCAGCTACAAGTCACAACGCAAAAGTCAAATTCTCAAAAAACATAAAGGCAGAAATAAAAGTAGTGAAGAAGAAGAAGAAGAAGCAACGTATCAGCACCTGAGATTTGACGAAGCGGAGGAGAATTCGAAGATCAACCCTAGAACTTGAAGGTCTTGGTTGAGCTAAAAGCCGTGAAAAAAGTAGATCGATAAGCAATCAGACGAAGGCAAGCAGCAATATAAGGGCATTTCGGTCACTTCGATGGGTAAACTATTTGGGCTATATTTTGGGCCTTAAAGTAATGGGCTCGGCTAATACTGAAGCCTAGCCCAAAACAATTACAATTGTCGTATGTAATGTAAATGATGGTGAAGCTTCATCCAATAGAATCTAAATGATTAAATACTTTTTCTTACTCAATAATATTTTACTAGTAATTTCACATAGTCAATTGTCTGAGTAATTAAAAAAATTAATTATAATAAAAATTATAATTGTAAATTTAATTTTTTAATTAAATTGTAGGGTATTATTGTGAATTTAATTTTAAAACTATTATTGTAAATTTAATTTTTATTAAAAATTAATTAGAGTTAGTTATTATAGTATTTTTGTAAGAAAGCATGTTAAGATTGTGGGGTAAGAATTTTTTTTTATTAGTAGGTTGATTTTGTAAAAGACTTTTTTCTTTAATTATTAATTTAAAAAAAATTGACTGGTTTTATAAAGATCTCGCTAATAATATAATAGAAAGATAATTTATTTTAAATTTAATGTTCGTGTGGAATATGGAATTGAGCCTTACATTGATTAGGCCGGTGCATGCATGCATGCATTAATTAATCAATTATTAATAATATTATTTGTTTGTGTACGTCAAGTCCCTAATTAATTTAATTATATATTGAGGTTTGATAGTCAACCTCAACTATTGCCTTTGCTTATTATTATAATGTGGAAAAATACAGTGATCTTGTTATAAAAATATTAATTGTGATTAATATTATATTAAGATTATTTTATTATAATTATACTTATATTAAGATTATAATGATAATATAGCTTATAATAATAAAGAGAGAGATTAGAGAGAGATTAAGTATTTCAATACTTGGTGTGTTTTACAATGAACTCTAATCACCTATTTATACTACTAATAATTCACTATTACAACTAATCACATTAATTACAATTATACACCTCACACTAAAATACAAACTCTTCAATTAAACACATCATCTTATCATCTTATCACATTATCATCATTTAATATCATACTTCCAAATCATCAATAATTTAACTAATATTATTATTTAAAACATCCACATTTAATTATTTCATAATACTCCCCCTTGGATGTTTTCAAAGAATATGCCTCGTTAAAACCTTATTAGGAAAAACCCAATGGGATAAAAACCTAATGAAGGAAAAAGAGTACATGATTCTTTTAGATACGCTTTCGATTGTTGCCTCATTAAAAACCTTACTGGGAAAACCACATGGGAAAAACCTCAGTGAAGGGAAAAAGAGTGCAACGCGTATTTACTCCCCCTGATGATGACATCATTTAAGATCTCGAAGTTTTCGAACTCCAATTGAATATACCAATCTTTTGAAAATTATTGGGGGAAGTGCTTTCGTGAATAAATCTGCAAGATTTTCACTTGATCGCACTTGTTGTACATCAATATCACCATTTTTCTCTAAATCATGTGTAAAGAAAAATTTTGGTGAAATATGCTTTGTTCTATCTCCCTTAATATATCCTTCCTTTAATTGGGCAATGCATGCAGCATTATCTTCATATAAAATCGTAGGAAGTAACTTTTTCGATACTAGCCCACTAGTTTGTTGTATATGCTCAATTATCGATCGCAACCAAACACATTCTCGGCTAGCTTCATGAATAGCTAAAATTTCCGCATGATTAGAAGAAGTAGCCGTTAAACTTTGTTTAACTGACCGCCATGAAATAGCGGTTCCGCCATGTGTAAATAAATAGCCCGTTTGCGATCGAGCATTATGTGGGTCAGATAGAAAACCAGCATCTGCATACCCAATCAAATCTGTTTTTGATTCATTAGAATAGAACAATCCCATATCAGTTGTTCCTTGAAGGTATCGAAAAATCCGCTTAATTCCATTCCAATGTCTACGAGTCGGTGACGAACTATATCTCGCCAATAGATTCACAGCGAACGCTATATCAGGTCGCGTATGACTCGTTAAATACATTAGGGCTCCAATAGCACTGAGATATGGTACTTCAGGACCAAGTAGTTCTTCATCGTTTTCGCAAGGTCTAAACGGATCTTTATTCACATCTAAAGATCGAACAATCATTGGAGTATCCAATGGATGAGCTTTATCCATATAAAATCTTTTCAATACCTTTTTCGTATAAGTCTCTTGATGTACGAATATCCCATTCTTTAAATATTCAATTTGCAGTCCAAGACAAAATTTCGTTTTACCGAGATCTTTCATTTCAAACTCTTTTTTCAAACAATTAACGGCTTTTGATAACTCTTCAGGAGTTCCAATTATGTTAATATCATCAACATAAACTGAAATGATGACAAATTCATTTCCAGATCTTTTCATAAATATGCACGGGCAAGTTTGATCATTTTTATACCCCTCTTTCGATAAATATTCACTTAGGCGATTATACCACATACGCCCAGATTGCTTTAATCCATAAAGCGATTTATTTAGCTTGATTGAGTACTCATTTCGGGGCCCTGAATTTTCAGGTAACTGAAATCCCTCGGGAAGTTTCATATATATATCACTATCAAGTGATCCATATAAATAAGCGGTGACAACATCCATTAGACGCATATCGAGTCCTTCACGTACTGCCAGACTAATTAAATAACGAAAAGTAGTTGCATCCACCACAGGAGAATACGTCTCCTCATAATCAATACCAGGTCGTTGTGAAAAGCCTTGTGCAACAAGCCGTGCTTTGTATCTCACAATTTCACCGTTTTCATTTCTCTTTCTAATGAAAACCCATTTATATCCAACCGGCTTTACATTTTCTGGTATGCGGACTACAGGTCCGAAAACTTTTCGTTTCTCAAGTGATTTTAATTCTGCCTCGATTGCATCTTTCCATTTTGGCCAATCATTTCTTTGTCTGCATTCTTTTACAGACATGGTTCATGATCCTCATTCTCATTTATCTCATTCATTTCATGTAGCGCTACGTTAAATGAGAATTTATGTCAACGTTGACTTTTTCTCGGTTCCATCTAATTCCATTTTGGGCATAATTTATCGAGATCTCTTCATTATCATTATTTCAAAATTTCAGGTACCTGATTTCATTATCATAATCATTAATGCCCATTGACTCTTCTAGAGTCGATAAATCCTCGACTGGACCATTCTTATTATTTGCTCCTTTTCTTTTTCGAGGATTTTTATCTTTGGAACCCGAGGGCCTACCACGTTTTAGTTGTGGCTTAGGCTCGATCATTATATGTTCTCCAGGAACATCAACTTTTGCAGGAGCATTAACAGCTGGTATATGTGACTTAGTCACTCTTTTAAGGTCAGTAAAGCTATCTGGCAGTTGATTAGCTAATCCTTGTAAATGAATTATCTTTTGAACTTCTAGTTCACATTCTTTCGTTCGAGGATCATAATGATTTAGCGATAATTCATTCCAACTAATACTCATTTCCAGCTGTTTCTTTTCTCCCCCTAATGTCGGAAAATTCGATTCATCGAAATGACAATCGGCAAATCTAGCCGTAAATAAATCTCCAGTTAGAGGTTCTAAATATTTTATTATCGATGGAGATTCAAATCCGACATATATTCCCAACCTCCTTTGAGGTCCCATCTTAGTGCGTTGTGGTGGAGCAATTGGAACATATACCGCACATCCAAAAATTCTCAGATGGGAAATATTTGGTTCCTGACCATAAACCATTTGTATCGGGGAGATATCGTTATAACTTGTTGGCCTGATGCGGATTAGTGCCGCTGCATGTAATATAGCATGTCCCCAACAAGATGAATGAAGTTTCGACTTCATTAATAATGGTCTTGCAATTAATTGCAGCCTTTTAATCAACGATTCTGCAAGACCGTTTTGCGTATGTACATGTGGCACGGGGTGCTCAACATCAATTCCAATAGACATGCAATATTCATTAAATGCCTTGGAAGTAAATTCACCAGCATTATCAAGGCGTATTTTCTTTATTGGAAAGTCCGGAAAATGTGCTCTTAATCGAATCAACTGAGCAAGCAATCTCGCAAAAGCTACATTCCGTGTTGATAACAAACACACATGAGACCATCTAGTTGATGCATCAATCAATACCATGAAATATCTAAATGGTCCACACGATGGATGTATCGGTCCACAAATATCACCTTGTATACGCTCCAAAAATCTTATGGATTCATTCTTTATTTTTACTGGTGATGGACGAATAATCAACTTCCCTTTAGAGCAAGCAGCACATGATAATTCATTAGATTGAAGAATCTTCTGGTTCTTCATTAAATGTCCACGTGAATTTTGAATTATTCTCCGCATCATAATTGAACCGGGATGGCCCAACCGGTCATGCCAAACAACAAATGTATTATCATTAGTAAACTTCTGGTTTACGATAGCATGCGATTCAATTGTTTTAACATACGTATAATACAATCCAGAGTCAAATGAATGTAATATTTCAACAACTCGTTTATCATTCGAAACCACTTTTGTAATGTGCAAATATTCAATATTTCTCTTTTCTGCAGTCTCAATGTGATATCCATTATGTCGAATAGCTTTAAAGCTCAATAAATTTCTTTGAGACTTAGGAGAATATAAGGCATTATCAATTATTAGCCTTGTCCCTCTGGGCAGTATAACATTGGCTCTTCCGAAGCCCTCAATTATATTTGTGCTACCCGATATAGTGATAACACTTGTTTCTTTCATTTCAATATGGGAGAAATATTTCTTATTTCTTATAATCGTATTAGTCGTTGCACAATCTGCAAGACATAACTCCCCATTGCACATGCTTGTATCCATTGTATTGATAAATATATAATAAATAGAATTATTAAATAAATAAGCGTCAAAATAAAATTATATATATAAAGATAAATAATAAATAAATAATGCTTAAATAAAATTTATAACGACACTTCAGTTTTCTTTATTTGGATCTTTAACAAAAACCAAAATATTCAAATGAGCATAGGATCTAGCACCAATTTTCTGAAATATCGTAATCTTGAGCAAAATTTAATTTCATCGACACTTCACTTTTAATTGCTCTTTATAAAGATCAACGGGATCTTTGGGTGCGAATAATAACCAACGATAATATATAATAATCTTTATATTGCTCAATACATCTTTCTCAATCATATACTAGTTGTCCACTTCGGGGGAAATATTAATAATAACCACGGTAAATATAATGTTCACGACCACTTTTATTGTTTGCGCATACATTCACTTCAGGGAATGCAACATAATCATTTAGTCGGACTTATGTTTTTCATTCATCCATCATAATATTTTCTGATCATTTTCTCACGATATTTATTCGTATTATATCCGATGGACTGAACGTGGTGAATGCTTTATAATATACCGAAGTAATTGCGTAAATCACTAGCAAGTATAAAATCGAGAGTGATAAATCAAAGTTTGCCAAATTCAATATATTGATATCATAAAAATAAAATCATCATTAAAATATTAAAAAAAATTATAATTAATCTTCTTTTATATCTTCTTTTGTAAAAGTTCTAATGAAAAACGATATCCACATCCAAATAACTGTCGCCGTAATAATAATCATAAGTAATAGATCAAACATCGGACAAAGCGTCATCCTTCAAAATAAAATATATTTCAGTAATTATAATATTAAAGAAAAATTATAATTAATAATTATATTTTAAAAAATTGGTAAAAACATTATCCACATAGCCGTAAGGATCACCGTAAATAAAGTAAGCAACAGAAGATCCATCTTTGTATAAAACGACATGATTCTATAAGATGAATAAGAACATAATAATCAGATAACATATAAATCAATGATAAAATATATGTATAGTTTCATAAAATGCGTTCTTTATTATTTCATAATTATTATCCAAGCTCGGTAAGATTGTGGTAATAAAATTTGTCCATTGTCCAAAATCTGTTCGATCCAATAATAACTTCAAAATTGCTCAATAAAAAATAATAATATGCGCTACTGAGGTGGGATAACCACAAGACCTCGTGGGCTTTTGGTGTTGTGTACGTGAATATATAAAAAAATAAATCGTAAATAAAAATTCCACACACCACCACGGGTATGGAAATCTGGACCTCTCGTCACTTATAGTGAACGATATTCCGCGAAACCACTCGGGTATTGGCGTTTAGTTATAAAACTTTTAAAATATACTTTTATAATATATATTTTTAAATTAATCACAATTAATATATGATTAGTATAAATTAAATATTAAATTACCGTACCTCGACTAAACTCGTACGAGATCTTCGACGGAGGTTGATCTTGACGACGGAGAGCGGTCGTGCTGATAACGTGTTATAAAAATATTAATTGTGATTAATATTATATTAAGATTATTTTATTATAATTATACTTATATTAAGATTATAATGATAATATAGCTTATAATAATAAAGAGAGAGAGATTAGAGAGAGATTAAATATTTCAATACTTGGTGTGTTTTACAATGAACTCTAATCACCTATTTATACTACTAATAATTCACTATTACAACTAATCACATTAATTACAATTATACACCTCACACTAAAATACAAACTCTTCAATTAAACACATCATCTTATCATCTTATCACATTATCATCATTTAATATAATACTTCCAAATCATCAATAATTTAACTAATATTATTATTTAAAACATCTACATTTAATTATTTCATAATAGATCTGAATTAAATGGCGACGGGACAAAACAAGACTATGTATATAAATATGGGATAATATAAATTTAGCTAATTAACGTATGAATATTACACTAATTAACTGTTAATGACTCTTTCTCATATGATGCTTATTTGATATATATATATATATATATATATATGTATGCAAAGAATTATAGTTTGCGATATGACTATGTACTGATATATGTATGCAAAGAATTATATCAGTGAATAAATGAATATAGTTTGCGAATTGTAATTCGCTGCAACTTGCAATATATCTATCTATTATATTAAGAGTCTTGGTATGAAAAAAAAATATTAAGAGCATTGACATCATAATAACTGCATTGGTATGTCAATTTCAATTTCATTGATTAATTACTAATTTATCATTATTTTGTTTATTTATTTAAATTTATATAATCACCATTTTACCCCTTCAATTTTTAAATTTATTAAATTTATATCCTTACAAATCAATTTAATCTTTTTATATACCTAAAAATAATATGTGATTAAATTTTAAATTATAATTTCATCAATTAAATCTTTTAAATACATATAAACTAATTATATATTTATGTATTATAGCACACACATTGAGTGTGCATAAAATACTACTATATCTGTTCCTAAATACATGTCGTTTAAGGTTTCTACACGTATATTAAGAAATAAAATAAAATCCCTTTTATACCATCAACTAATCATATCTTTTAATTGATCACTCACTTAATTAGACTCTTTTATGGGTAAAATTGGAAATATACATAATAATATTTTTGAAACTAGCAAAATGACTGGAAATATACATAATAATATTTTGAAACTAGCAAAACGATTTCCTTTTTAAAACAAAAAATTTTTCTAAAATGACATGTATTACAAAAAAATTTCTAAAACGACATGTATTTAGGAACAGAGGGAGTAGTACATATTATTGGACAGATGAAATGAAATTAAATTAAATTTGTATGATTGATATAATTAATAAATTATGAGAATGAGGGCAGACAGAGATAAGTCCAATATCCAATCATAAAGGTTGGAGCAATGTCCAATCCCATCGTTAGTGGACTTTGCTGAAATCAACTTGTTAGGTAAATGAATTGATGAAAATCTTTTCCCATGCAATTATTTATAGTATAATAATATAATTTATCTCCTTCAATTTATAATGAATTGATGAATTGATATTCTTTTCAATGTGACACGACAAACTCACACTCACATTTGATTTGATAAACAACGACTTATAATATCACATATTTCAACGTATAGGCCAAATAGATTCCAATAACAAATATAGTGATCAATTGTCAGAGATTAAAAATATATTCAAGACTATAGACCAAATTCTAGCCATACGTACCATACCATGACATGGCTATATACAAGATACTAAGAATATCGAAGTATAATTAATAATTAACATATGTATGAATCGTATAATTGTTCATTAAAAAAATATATATTATATTATAAGATAAAGACAACCTATGTGAAACAGGCTAAACATATCCTACACGCAGAAACCTAACATCATAATCTGCAAAAGACTGACTTAATATCCAACCATTCAAATCAAACTTCGAAAACGACTCTTCCTGAATTTATTATAAATAAACTCACTATATATATATATATATATATATATTATATGCTCATCACCTCTCTCTTTTTTTTTTTTCTATCTTTAAATATATATATATATATATATATTAATGTATAAATTTTAATCAAGCGTGCAACATGGCGATATTGTGCATTTTAGGTAAATTAATTGTATGATAGTTAACTTACCTATACGTTTCGTTTCAGTCCCTTCACTTCTCTCCATTTCTGAATTGAGTCCACATATAATAATGGGAAGTGTAATAATTATATGTTTTTTCCAGCAACGAAATTAAATAAATATCAAGAGAAAATAATACAGCAAACAGCTGCATCTTCATTGATTGAAGTGCTAAGATCGATCATTAATTAATAGTCGGCTATAGGTGTAATAAAATAAAATGTCCGAACTTATGTATATTGTTGATGTACAAACTCAATCCCACATCGGATATTTTGAAGGCGGATCAATAGTGTATAAGCTTGTGGACTACTCCCTCTATTGACAATTGGTTTTAGAGTGGAACCCCACAAGGCTTATAGGGTTGGGGCGGTTCGGGGTTGATTCGATCCTTACAAATGGTGCGGTGAGCGTGGATCGAGCGCGTGACCAATAAATCGATCGTAGATCTAGAATCAAGTAACCGAAGGAGAGCCAGAATACGATGTGGATGACGTATCCCCGGCCCTTGTAATAACGATTGGATGATTATCGTTGAAAGGGGAGGCCCAGGGGAGGATTGTTGGGGTACAAACTCAATCCCACATCGGATATTTCGAAGGCGGATCAATAGTATATAAGCTTGTGGACTACTCTTTCTATTGCCAATTGGTTTTAGTGTGGAACCCCACAAGACTTATAGGATTGGGGCGATTCGGGTTGATTCGATGCTTACATATATAAAAAAAAATATAAAGCTCACAATGAGCTGGCTGCTGCCTATGCCTCGTTTAATGATATAATAAGCTAAATATAGATATATCCTTCCTCCCTAACAAATATTACATTTTCGATATATTTTCTTTGAGATTTTTTCTTTATATCTATAAATAAATATACCATTCAATTAATTATTTTTTTTTCGATTTGCGTGTAAGGCCGAACAATTGGATGACGTCATCATTAGCGCATACAATTTCTACACTCGGTTGTTTTTCTTGGCCTTTTCTTCTTCTTTTCACCTCTCTCTAGACTAAGTGAAGTTGTGTGGGGCCCACATATGGTCCTCTTCGAGCTCTCCAGCGTTGGTTTTTAATGGGGTTTGTCTGAAGATAGAAGAAGAGACAGACCATAGTTCTCTTCTCTTGCCCCAATCAAACATTGCTTGCTTACTCATACCATTAGTCTGATAAATAATCTCTAACTCTCTCTCTCTGTGGAGATACTAAGGAAACCATCGTTAAGTAGAGCCAATAACGCACTTTTAAAGCTGCAATCGTTCTCTCTTGTAAAAAAAGATACCTTTAAGGGATCCACAGATCTGAACCTCTCCCACTTCGCCAGATCTCCATTTTCTTGATTTCGACTGAGATCGCAGTCTCTCTCATTATCTCAGATCTTCGTATCCATCTATAGAGGTAAACAGTTTTTGGGTCGCCTCATTTTTTTAATTTTTTTTTGTTTTGCTTCTGTTCATTAATCGATTAGATATTGATTGCTGATGCTGATGGAGGGTTTTGTAATTTCTTGAAATTGGGCTTTCGATGTTTTCTTTTTGACTTGTGATTTTTCTTTGCTTTGACCATTTAATTAATTTTTGTTTTCTAGAGAAAAAAAATCGTACCTTTGACCATCTCCTTCAAAAATTCCCAAATCAATCTTTCATTTTTTTTTCTTGGGGTGTTGAAATTTCTCGACTTCCTTTTCGGGCTCACGCCTTCTCTATGCTTTGGTCTGACTTCTGAGATCTACTTCCCATTTGAGGTCCTAAGTTTCCACGGTAATAAAGTTTGTATCTTTCTTGCTTTTGATGTCGTGATATTCTCAGGCTTTTACTGTAGATAATAATCCCAATTGAGCTATTGAGCTTCTTCTTTTACCCGAGGAAAAAAAGCTAGGCGCTCCTTAGATGTTGATAATTTGGAAGGTTACTTGGATGAGATGAGGGATGTTATCAGGGTTGATGAACTTTCTGAGGGCGTGTTTTCGGCCGAGGTCGAATCAAAACGTTCATTCGGGTTCTGATGCCTACGGTCGACAAGAGGGCCTTCTGTGGTATAAGGACTCGGGCCAGCATTTCAATGGAGATTTCTCGATGGCCGTGGTTCAAGCCAATAACTTGTTAGAAGATCAGAGCCAACTCGAATCGGGCTCGTTGAGTTTGGGTGATTCTGGGCCTTACGGTACTTTCGTGGGGATCTACGACGGTCATGGCGGTCCTGAGACCTCTCGGTTTATCAACGAACACCTCTTCCAGCATCTAAAAAGTAGGTACCGTAAGTATATTCGAAGTGTTTGATCCTTCTTTGGTTTTTAAGCTGAATTCGTGGAGGTTTTCAAATTCTTGAAATCTGATCTGTTGTATATGTTTTCCCGTTATTAATGACGATGCCGTTTACTCGACTTTCTAAGTTTGTTTTCTATCTTAATGGTTACCTTTAGGCATTGTATTCGACATATCGTATGGTTCAGTCGTTTCATTGCTTCGCTGTATTTCCTTTATATAGGATTCACAGCAGAGCATCAGTCCATGTCTGTAGAGGTCATTCGCAAGGCCTTTCAGGCGACCGAAGATGGCTTCTTCTCGGTAGTAAGCAGACAATGGCATACTAAGCCGCAGATTGCAGCGGTTGGCTCGTGCTGTCTGGTCGGTATCATATGTGGCGGAAATCTATACGTAGCAAATCTCGGGGACTCACGGGCTGTATTGGGAAGGCTGGTGAAGGCTACTGGGGAAGTACTTGCTATGCAGCTCTCTGCTGAGCACAATGCAAGCATCGAGTCTGTGAGGCAAGAGCTTCAGTCATTACACCCCGACGATTCCCAGATTGTTGTCCTAAAGCATAATGTATGGCGGGTCAAAGGTCTCATTCAGGTTCGGAGGACTAATCTTTTCTGTCCGTCAACACTTTGTCGGTATATATATTTCTTTAAATTTTTTATTTTTTTTCCAGATATCGAGGTCAATAGGTGATGTGTATCTGAAAAAGCCCGAATACAACAGAGAGCCATTATATCAAAAATTTCGTCTCCGTGAGCCTTTCAAAAGGCCGATCTTGAGCACTGAACCTTCGGTGTCTGTCCACCAGCTTCTACCTCATGATCAGTTCATTATATTTGCTTCGGATGGACTATGGGAACACCTTACCAACCAAGATGCAGTCGATTTGGTCCAAAACCATCCACGCAATGTGAGTTTTTCTTTTATTCTCGAACAAACTGTCTCATCAACGATCTTCTCTTAACCATACCTGCAAGAAAACCGAAGGCCACATCAGATTTTACTTTGTATAGTATCCAAGATTCAATTTTTTTTATGGCCCTTTTAATCATACTGTTTGGGTTATCTTATTTGTGCTTCTTGTAAGGTAATAACCAAGTTTTTACTTACGGGGCTTCGTTATTACGCAGGGAAGTGCAAGAAGATTAGTAAAAACAGCACTACAAGAAGCTGCCAAGAAAAGAGAGATGAGGTACTCCGACCTAAAGAAGATAGAGCGCGGGGTGAGGCGACATTTCCACGATGACATCACAGTGGTCGTAGTGTTCCTCGACTCACATCTCGTGAGCAGGGCAAGCTCGGTTCGCAGCCCTAACGTTTCGGTAAAAGGTGGCGGAATCACTGTGTCGTCGAATTTCTGATTTCATGATAGATATCGCATAAGGTAGTACTCTACTCCTCCCATCTCATGTGAAGAAGGGCTGGTTGCTTCTTTCTCAAAACACACGCATAAAGAGAGCACTTTGCCGATCGATGAATGAATCATATTCTTATAAATCGACACGGTAACTTTTGGTTGTTATCTGAAAAGGGCTTACGCACTTTGATGCTTAAGAGAAAAAGAGAGAAGAGCTAATGGCTCGGCATTACGACGATTACGATGGATCTTCCTAAGCTAGTCATATTTCGTGTTTTTCGTTATCTATTTTGTAAATCTTGTGAACCCTCGAAGCCTAATGGAACTGGCGTTGTTTTACATTCATATATCAGTATCTTTTCCAGCTGCTATGAAGATGACTGAAATCTTAGGCAACTCAGCTCTCTGAGTTAGTTTTCTTGTCTTTCTTGAACTATCTTCAAAGTATTAATAAACTCAACCTTAACAAAAGCCATGCAAGAATCTTTTCTTGCAGCAGTTTCCCATGCAAGGTAGTTCTTATTGTTAATCTTCTTGCTCGAACCACATTAACAAGAAGCTGACAACCTTAAACAGCCACATCTCATCATAATATTGTTCTCATCTCTTTACTATGGAACAAATAAGACTGCCAAATTTTTCACTCTGTCACTGTGGAGAGAGAGAGAGAGAGAGAGAGAGAGAGAGAGAGAGAGAGAGAGAGAGATTACAGAATCTATGGTGGCAATCTGAAGAGCCTTGACCATACTTTTTACCAGTTTGAGAAGAGCTCTGTCATTTTGATTCCTCTTTCTTCTCACCATCATATCTGTCCTAGTCCGAAAAATTTCTGTTGATGATTCAGATACCCTTTTTATTTTAAACTTCAATCTTACATGGAAAAAATGTTAACTTCCATTTTATTTTTTCGCGAGCCCTCACACACCTTATAATGACCTAATCCTATACTTACCGCTCAGAAAGCTGCCCATGTTTCTCTATGTTCATGTTTAAGGAGGGGGCTCAGAAAGCTGCGGCGGAGTTTTCTTGGGCTGCTTCGAAGATGAACGGTGAGTTGAGTTGCTCTGCAAATGGAGGGGAAAGCTGGGAAACCATCTCTAACAGAGAGTGATCAATGTTGAGAAAGATGACAAACTGTTGACCTAAGTAATTTCTGGCTTTTTTTTTTAACTGTTAATTTTTTTTTCCCCTTATTTTATGATTTATGGAAAAGCTCATCCATATAAAATAAGAACTATTACATTCTCTCCCACCTCACACATCAGAATCACTACCACTACCACTACCACGGAGATTAAACAGCCAAGAAAAAAAGAGCAGCTTTCAACTGAAACGTAAAAAGAAAGAAGTGGGAAACTGAGAGAACAGTTGATTATACAGGGAGATTGACGAAGAAGAAGTGACATATGTTAACCTGCGTGAGGGCGTGGCACTTCTTTTCATCATATGGTAATAACATCCACTCAAGACATGGATTCTCTTGCAGGGCAGAGGATCAAACGTTTTCTTCCGCCGAGCGTCCGAACAAGAAAAGGGTTGTGATTGTGGGCTCGGGCTGGGCTGGCCTCGGCGCTGCTCACCATCTATGCAAGCAGGCAGTCAAAAATTTGATTTTTTTTTTCTTTCTTCCCCTTAAAAGCTGGATTCGATTACTTAGTGTTTGTACTTCTTCTTTATGACTATATAGAGTTTTGTTTTCAGGGATTTGAAGTGACAGTTCTTGAAGGAGGGTACGAGCTTGGCCCTAAGACAAAGCCCCTCAGCCCCGATGATGCCGGCATTCATGGTACTGTAAAATCATGACTATCAATCTGCCATTTCTAGTTTCAGTTGATTCTGCTATGGTTTACTGTTAGTTCTATTGTTTCCATGAATTCTATTCTAACAGTTGGGACTTTCTCTGTAATGGTTTAAGGTTTCTGGCATCCCTATGAAAATATATTCAATCTTGTTGAGGAGCTTGGTCTTAAACCCTTCTCAAGCTGGACAAAGTCTGCTCAATACTCCGAAGAAGGTTTCGAGGTATACGTAAAACATATCCATAACATATCAGTATATCGATAGTCGAATGGGTATGAGGGTTGGCTTATTCTTGGCATGCTTTCCCAGGTTGAGTATCCCATATATCAAGATTTGCCTCAGTTGCCCACTCCATTTGGGACACTGTTCAACACCAAGGCATGTCTATGTCTAGTCTCAAGCATTTGTCTTACCGTGTAGTGTAGCTTATCAGAACCTAAGTTGAAAACTTAACAAACCGAATTAAGGTTGTTTCGAATCCGTGCAGTTTGCTCGACTGCCCTTGATTGATCGCTTGACGTCTCTCCCTCTGATGGCAGCAGGTGAAACTGCAAGTCGATTCGTTATGCTAATAGGATCGTAACACTCAAGGTTGATGATTTTGCGTCTGCAGTTATTGACTTCGACAACACTGACAGTGCGTGGAGGAGATACGATGCTGGTAAGAAGATAACGCCCGTGTAATAAACGAATTTCGTCTTAAAAAAAAGTACCCAAAAAAAATGGTAATAAATAGGTTGGATTGCTTCGTCTTCGTATGTCCAGTCACTGCGAGAGAGATGTTTAAACAGTCCGGTTGCTCAGAAAGGCTCTACCGAGACGTAGTTGGCCCTCTGCTTCAGGTGGGATTGCACGCTCCTGCCGAGCAGTGCAGTGCGGCTGCAACACTCGGGATGTTGTATTACTTTGTCCTAGCTGACCAGGTTTAGTTAAATATATATGTAAGGCTGTTTAATGTCTCGCTGATTAGCTCGATGATCGATCCCATAAATGTGTGCAGAAAAACTTTAATGCTGTATGGTGTCGGGGAAACGTTAGAGACAATATCTTCAAGCCATGGATGGAATCTATGAGGACGGCTCAAGGATGCAGATTTTTCGAGGGGAAAAGAGTGACAGACGTAGTGGTTGACGAGGAAAGGCAGACAGTTTCCGAGGTGATATGCGAAAAAGAGAGCTTTAAGGCCGATGCATTTGTAATGGCTGTTAGTATCTCCACCATGCAAGAGATTGTACAGAGCAGGTTTATGTCCCACGTATCTATTTCTTCACTTACCGAAGAGCGTCGTACTGTCCTAAAATCCCGAGTTATTTTCTTACAGCGCGACGCTATGCAGCAGAGAAGAGTTTTCCAAGGTTTTGAAACTGAGCAGCACTGATATGGTCACCGTTAAGCTGTGGCTCGATCGTAAGGTTAACATACCGTATGCTAGCAACGTTTCCTCCTCTGGGCCCGACGGTTCTACTGCGTGGACCTTCTTCGACTTGACAAAGATATACGATGAGTATAAAGACAGCGCAACGACGGTCATCGAAGCTGATCTAGTAAGAAAGATTACGCCTTTCACTCTCCCCTTTTCAACTCAGCTAACTCTTACCATTCTTGACCGATGACTAATACAAAAAAAAAAAAAAAAAAAAAACAGTATAATGCCAGTGAGTTGTTGCCTCTCAAGGACGAGAAAATCGTCGATAAAGTCATGCCGTGGCTCTCGAAGTGCATCAAAGGCTTCGAAGACGCAACCGTGGTCGAAAAGGAAATCAAACGGTTTCCAAAGTATTTGTCCCACTTCTTTCCCGGTAATTAAAAAAAAAAACGCTTTCTTGGCGCATTCCCTTCGAAATCTTTACTTCTTAACTTAGCATCATACGATCTTCTGCTGTCTGAAAAAAGGTTCGTATAAGTACATGATGCGAGGGCCCACTTCGTTTTCGAATTTGTTCATGGCCGGAGATTGGATTGTTAACCGCCACGGCTCGTGGTCGCAGGTACAATATGCATATATATATATATATACATACATACATACATACACATAAACTGCTTCTTATGAGTATAATTTTCAGGAAAAAAGTTATGTGAGTGGGCTCGAGGCTGCGAACCGAGTGGTGGACTTGTTTGAGGAAGGAAGCTTCGCTAAGATCGTCCCCGTTAAAGAAGACGAACCGCACATTCAGTCGCTGCGTACTCTGAACAGAAACCTCGCCGGCTTGAGATCGCAGCTTCCATTCTCCGACTACTTTCTGCGGCAGTGAATGAAGACATTATTGATGAACAAACAAACTTCATGTAATAGTTGAAAGATGTAATGAGAAGTTGAGAACTACACTGAAGGTTATATATAGCATTTGAATTTCCTTTTTTCGTTTATATGGGCTCAAATTAGTTGGGCCGCATCTTGAAATAATGGGCCAGGCCCATTCTCTTATTTCTATATATACTTGGACCCAAAAGGCTGTCATGGTTTCGCTCAATTGAATCGCAGGGCTCGATCGAGATAGCTAAATTGCTAGAAGAATCGTTTCGTCGTAAGGTTACGTTCCTCTATCTGAATCGAAATTTGTGAGGTTTGTTGGTCGTATTGTTCTTGTGCTAGCGTGAATTAAACGAGCTTCTTCTCTGCTTTTGAATTAGCTTGTTTTGTCGATTTTAGTGTTGTTTATCGTTTTCAGTTTATTCTGCTATTGAAGTATGAATTCAGCCGATTATTTGGGGAATTGAAGTGTGATGTGATTCCTCATCAGCTGTTTGTTTCCTTGAGACGCTGAGTTTTGACTTAATTTTCTGTGTTTTTTTAGAATCTTTATGTTCGAGCATTCGAGATTCACCTTGCTGCTGTGTATAAATTTGGGAAGTTTGCCTATTTAGAGGAGCTAACCTTTGATTTTGCTTGCATTAGATATTCGACAGGCTTCTGTCGATGGAGCGTGAAGTGGTCGAAGCAGAATTGGTATTACCTACCTACATGAAATTCAAGAAGATTCAGATGTACGAAAAATATCCGAAAGGGCAAGCCAGAGTCAGGTGGAAACAGCTACGGCAGATCATTCAAGCTGAGAATTATCAGAATTATCCTTCTGATAAACCAAATTGTGAGTTTATTGAACTTAGTAAGTAGCTTGTCTACACATTATTAGTGAATCTTCTGAAGCAAAATTTTAATCTTTGAGCCTCCCTACATTTTAAGCGTAAATGTATAGAATGACCCTTCAGTTCAAAGAGGCTTACAAGTAAAAAAATTATACTTTCTTTATTTTATTTTTTTTTACCTCTGGTATTTCTCATATATGAAATGCAGTGTACTTGCCGAAAAGTCTTACCACCATACGATATCACAATAGTGGCATCCTAACTCTTCATGTAGAAGAATAATATCTGAATCAATCAATTTCCCTATTTTCGCACATCTGTCGGGCACTAATCTTGTTTATCTAACCCAATCTGCATATTTTTGTGGTCAATTAATCACAGGCACTATCCTTTTTCTTTGCAGATGTTAACATCGAGTCGCCCCCATCCAATCATCCGTGCAGAAGGATATGCGATATAACTGGATATGAGGTACACACTTCCTTTTTATCTATAAGCCGTCTCTTGTGTGGCACAATAGGGAACAAATTGACTGAAATTTTAAAAACGTATGTGCCAAACTATTGATAGCTACTATCTTCATGTTGATCGAGGTTTCATTACCGTTGGTACTTTCGTAGTCGATGGGAGATGCACCCTACATATCTGATGTCTGAAATAGGTCAAAGCTTGCTCAATCGAATTGTTTGCTTTGTCCCAACGAAGCCTGGATTGTGAATGCACAGATTTCTCGGGTTTTATACATTCATAATCACTACAGAATTGTCATGCAGGCACCTTACGTTGATCCAAGAACTAAACTCCGCTATGCCAATGCTGAAGTCTTCAAAGTGATTAGATCTCTCCCTAATGACTATGTTCAGCGTTATTTGGCCCTCAGAAATGCTGCAGTCGTTCTTAGATAACACTTGGATGGTTGGCTTTTGCCCCAGAGAGAGAGAGAGAGAGAGAGAGAGAGAGAGAGTCCTTACCATTCGTTGTATATTATGAATCAGCCATACTTTTGATTGTAATGAACTACTGAATCAAACTTCTTAGTGTAATAAGGTCAATAGTATTAGTATATCAACCTTATTCGTACTTGTAAGTTAAAAGAAATACAAAACGACGACGTTTATGGTTAAGAAATGGTAGCAATATCGTTAGTTTTTAAAATATCCCACCTACTTGATTGTCGTGGAATCAGTAGAGACAAACGTTTTAATATCACGTGAAAAAGTGCTAAACTCAATAGCGCTTTTGTATGATGAGAAAGATGAATTAAAAACTTTATTTATTTAGAATTATTTATTATTTATCGCAAATATTCTTCATCCATAGGATCTTTGCTATCTTTTGCACTTTCTCAACTTTTCTCTGGGAGATTCGAAAAAGATCTAACGGAAAAAGGTTGTGATTAAGCTTCCAAAATCCATCCAATTTCTTCGTTGTGTTGAGAATATCGCGGTTAAAGTGGAATCGATTTTATCTTAAAAAGTAATTTTGTCATGCTGTGCGTTTATCGTTTTATGCTCTGTCAAATGTGTTCTGTAGTAGTTTGTGTGTGGCCACTTGGTCTTTTTCTGGACTAATTCGTTAAATTTGTTTATAATCGCGCCTCTTTTTTTTTTCTCTGTAGGACAGAGACTCCGTAGTCTAGCAGCTGAGCTGAGTGAGCTTCAGGTTTGATTTTGATCCCCCTGTTTGGAATTGTGTTGCTAGAACATAGGATTAAGTTGTCTTCTGCAGCGAATTGTAGTATCTTGTAATTGATGCCAGTTATTACTTTTATAATTAGTTATTGATCTTTCGATGATGTGATCTCCGGCGGACTGTTTAGTGATATTTGTTAGCAACAATCATTCAAAACCCAATTGTTTCACGAACATTGTGAATTGTAGGTTGGATATGGGCGCAGAAAATAACATTACTATGGAGGAGGGAACTTTAGAGATTGGAATAGGTACGTTCTCAAGTGACTTTTGTCCCGTTTCATGCAATTTTCGAGATGCCCTGTATCTTCCCACATTGGTTACCCTCTTATGTAACATCTTAATCGTTGGGTTTTGTGTTAAAGTCCTAAATTATTCCTATGTTTGACTGCTGTTAAATTGAGGGTTTTATCCTAAAGCCAATTGGTGATAAGAAGAGAGGCCTCTGTGATTTATATATTGAGCCGGTGAAGTTAGTTGCCCAATATGAGACAAATAATCTCAACACGCCCCCTCACGTCTGGCACGATTTAAAGCCTAATACGTGGACATATCAAATCGGGTGGCGGTAAGTCAAACAAGCGTGATAACACGCAGATCGAGCCCGCTCTGATATCATGTTAAATTAAAGGTTCCATCTTAAAACCAATTGGTGAGGAGGAGAGACCTCTTTGATTTATATATTGAGTTGGGTGAAGTTAGTTCCGATGTGGGACAAATAATCTCAACAACTGTTGTACTTCCTGTATACTTCAACTTTTCAGTTTGAATCATGTTGTGTCATTCGTACATATTTGCAGAGTACAGAACTGTCTCAGGAGTTGCTGGACCTCTTGTTATCCTTGACAAAGTCAAGGTGAAAATATACTTTCTTATATCATAATTAGTTGTTTGTGTTTCTCTGATAATATTCTTGATGACTTGGATACTGATCTGACGAGGTTATTTGACTCTTATGTGAATAATTTGTCAGGGTCCCAAGTTTCAGGAAATTGTTAATATACGCCTAGGCGACGGGACCACTCGGCGTGGACAAGTGTTGGAGGTTGATGGTGAGAAGGCTGTTGTTCAGGTGATCATCATAAAAATTTCACATTTTCCAATTGCTTGAGTAAGATATGGAATATTTAGGATCTCGTGGACAAGAAGTGTTTTCCTAGTCTTCTTCTGAAATCCATTTCTTGAAAGCTTTGAACACAGTACCTTTTGTTATTCCTTGTATAACTAACAATTATCATGTCTACTTATTGAATTATGGGGAGGCAGAGGCACTCGATACGAATATAAAAAATAACTCCCTTTCATCCTACATAGGTATTTGAAGGAACTTCTGGAATCGACAACAAGTATACAACTGTCCAGTTTACGGGGGAGGTATGGTCACTCTCATTTTATGCTACTAATTCCTTTTCTGCCTCACATTTTGTCTGATTTTTTGTCCATGACAGTGTAAAGATATTCCTGAAGTTTTTTATTTGAATGAACTGAATTTCATCTTATTTACTTATTACATATGTTCCATGAATCTTTTATTAAGTCTTAATGAGAGGTGGTATCAAATAAGTTGTCTTTACCTTCTCAAATTAAGAGAGATATGAAGGGACTGCGTAAGATATCACGTACACAGTCATTTACTCATCTCTTACGAATTTATCCAGTCGCCTAAGATGAATTTCTTCATAACTATTTAACAGGTTCTAAAAACTCCGGTCTCATTGGACATGCTTGGTCGTATATTTGATGGTTCTGGGAAACCCATAGATAACGGCCCTCCTATTCTTCCAGAGGCTTACTTGGATATATCTGGCAAGTGCTTTAAAGTTAAATGCCAGTCGTAGTTTATTGGTTTATTCTCTTCACCCTTTATATGGTCATATACTTGTTTATTTCAGGGAGTTCTATCAATCCCAGTGAGAGAACATATCCCGAAGAAATGATTCAAACAGGAATTTCTACCATTGATGTGATGAACTCGATTGCCCGAGGACAGAAGATTCCCCTTTTCTCTGCTGCTGGTCTTCCCCATAATGAAATTGCTGCCCAAATCTGTCGTCAGGCTGGGTTGGTGAAGCGATTGGAGAAATCTGATAATCTTCTTGAGGTATAACTGTTTGACCGTATGATCTTCCATCACGAGTTACGAGGATTGCCAATACCTTTCAAGTTCCTGTCTCCACTAGCTACATTTCCATCTTGATTTCATTATTATTATTGTTGTTTCGGACTGCATTTTTTGCTTGATTGATAAATTTATCTTGTTCTTGGTGTTCTTATTTTCAGATTCTTTTAAAAAAATGGGCTTTGACCCAGTCAATTTTAAAAACTGGCCTTGTTGACCATATTTTTAAGTCAATGGTCTCCAATTTTAAGGGTATTTGATCATTTTCCATGGATAGACCCGTGTGATGTTAGGGTCCCGTGTTATATAAGGGGTCTCCTGAACTCAGGGGACACCTTATATATAGCACGGGACCCCTTATATAGCACGGGACCTCTGCTATACGACATTGGGGGTCCCCTACTATATATCGGGTCCCCTGAGTCAAGGAAATCCTTCTATATAGCAGGGGACCCCTACTAAAAATGTGTTTTAATCAGGATTTGAACCCGAGACCTATTACTTTGCAGACTGATTATCCACCCACCCTTGCACGATTTGCATTTAACATATTTATTTCTTTATGGGACCCAATTAGTAAGAGTATAATAGTCATTTTACACTTGGAGGCTATTTTTTAAAAATTTGTTTTTGAGGGGTCTATTGACCCAATTAATCCCATATTTTCTCTATATTCCGATTATTACTTCTACGTGAGCAAGGTACCTACTATGTATTGTGGAGTACAGGACAATGAAGAGGACAACTTTGCCATAGTCTTTGCTGCTATGGGTGTCAACATGGAGACTGCTCAGTTCTTCAAACGTGATTTTGAGGAAAATGGATCAATGGAGCGAGTGACTCTCTTTCTGAATTTGGTAAGTACATGCATAATGCTCCATCATACTCTTTAACGTTGCTTGGTGATTTTACTTTTTATCGATATTAAATTAATACAATTATCTGAAGGCCAATGACCCGACAATAGAACGCATCATCACTCCTCGCATTGCTCTGACAACTGCGGAATATTTAGCATATGAATGTGGGAAGCATGTTCTTGTCATATTGACAGATATGAGTTCTTATGCGGATGCTCTTCGTGAGGTAAAATCTGGAAAGATCGTTCTGATTTCTCAACTTGTTCGCAGAAAAATTTTCATTAGTGAAATAGCCATTTGAAGTATTGATGTCCTCTTTTTTTCTTCCTTTAGAACAATTCTAATGTTTTCTAACTCCTCTATTCCTTTTATAGCCAAAATTTCAGAATATATTTTTCTTATATGAAATATTGAAATAATCGAGGTACATATTATCTGTTTAGGTCTCTGCTGCTAGAGAAGAAGTTCCTGGAAGGCGTGGATATCCTGGTTACATGTACACTGATCTGGCAACTATCTACGAGCGGGCTGGACGTATTGAAGGAAGGAAAGGATCCATTACACAGATCCCTATTCTGACCATGCCAAATGATGGTAACTCGACTTAAATTAAGTTTTAATTGAAAGTGATGTTGATTAACATATCTCATTAATTGTGACCAAGCTTATTCCTTATTTCCTCCTTTCTGCATGGACAGATATCACTCACCCAACTCCGGATCTTACTGGTTATATTACTGAAGGACAGATATATATTGATAGACAACTTCATAACAGACAGGTATGGGAGACTGATGTGGTCAAATTGGCTGTTGAAAGGGTTATATACAACTGTTGCAGCCTCCAAACATTGAGCTACATCTTTCAAAACCTTATATTTTAGACGGCTTATATATGACCAGCTAGTAGCCTTTTTGGCTAATTACGATGATCGGAAGGTTTTTAGATGTGAACATGACCTTTTTTCTTTAGATTTTTCTTCACGGTAGCTACTTACGTTTGCTTTCAGTTAGGGCTTAATTTTTCCTGAATGAGTTTGTTCTGTATGAACTACCAGATATATCCTCCAATTAATGTGTTGCCATCTTTGTCGCGTTTGATGAAAGTAAGTCTATCTTGTACTTGGACTTTTTTTTTTTGTTCGACTCATTTTGATTGATTTGAGAGGATTATCTTTAAGTAATGTTATTGACATATCTGGCAGAGTGCCATCGGTGAAGGTATGACTCGTAGAGACCACTCTGATGTATCCAACCAGGTAAATCTTAACATAGTTTGGCACTTCTGCTATAATGAAAATCGAATGTCATATTTCAATCTTCTTATACTCCATTCCTCGGGTATGTACTCAATCGGTATCCTTAATCCTTTCACAGTTATATGCAAACTATGCCATTGGGAAAGATGTACAGGCAATGAAAGCTGTCGTCGGAGAAGAAGCACTTTCCTCGGAAGATCTGGTCTGTGATTTGTGCATTACTCTAATTTTCTATTTCCAAGAATAATGACGATCGCAAAGATTAGTTATCATCGAAATTCCTTTTTTTTTTCTTCTGAATTTACAGCTTTACCTCGAATTCCTCGACAAATTCGAGAGGAAGTTCGTAACACAAGGGGCCTACGACACCCGCAATATCTTTCAGTCCCTCGACTTGGCTTGGACGTTGCTCCGAATCTTTCCCAGGGAACTTCTTCACCGTATTCCAGCAAAGACACTTGATCAGTACTACAGCAGAGATTCATCTAATTGATATGAGCAAAGAAAAGACCAAGAAATATTTCTCATATATTTGCTTTCCTTTTTCGCGCGTGCCTTGCCAAGTGCTTTTAAGTATGTCTATGTACTTTGGTGTCCAATAAATTTGCTGTGGCATGGAATAAGAGTTGAGATCTTAGGTAATAATGGGACTTTGAGTATATCTTGTGGTAGGCATCTCTCTCTCTGGTCTGAAAGGTTGAGAAGGATTAGGAAGGTGCCATTGATGTATCCACGAAGAACATTAACCTCCACTGTTATTACTATTGGGAGAAGGATGAATTGATGTCATAAACTATCTTTAGGCAGGCTCAAAGGCCCCTCTCCAAATTGGGTTTTTAGACCAAGGAAAAGAAACCCATCGAAGACATCCCAATATAACAACAGTACATAGTTTTCTTTCCTTTGCAATGTTTTTCTTTTTTTTAACCGAAGGACATGGCCCAAGATAATTAATTACTTCACCCTAATAATGATGCATAGGAGAAGGATCATACAAGATATTTTACTCATAAACAACAATTATTACAGGGTTATATTTCAATATGAAAGAAGGCTAAAAGTCTCGCCTTTTGTAAGAAGAAAGGGTGCAAAGAGATCTGATCTTTCTCTGCTACACTACAAACATTAGTTTAATCAGCCACAAGAAAAAGGAATAAACACAGAGTACAGTCACATGGCACACTTCCTCGACCCACTAAAACAAGTTTTAAAATAACAATTTGGACATTTAAACAAAGCTTTTTTACCATGACAATCCCCACTTCTTACATAAATTGCCAAAGGACCACGAAAGCATACAGTGGGTGGGAAAAGTAAATAATAGCTAGCCCATCAGCCAACCAAAAAGGAATGATTTTTATTCAACTTTTTGCCTCTCGTTTGGCACGATTTAATTGCAGGCAGCTAGCTGCATGTGAAGAAAAAGCAATGGCCCTCACATGTATGTCTCTATCTATACTTTGAAGATGGACACATATACAACTATGTAATGGATGACGTGTCACAATTGACTCTTTCATTACAAGACAATTCCAACAGCAAGTCACTACTCCATAGAATAGATAGATGGTCAAGAACCAATGTCTTCACCTCAGTTTAATGGGCATATCAATAAAGAAAAGACTAAGGAGAATGTCTGCAATAAGTATAAAAACTAGATAATTTGAAAGAGTTTCTTACACCAGATGATCACTACTATTTCCCTTGAAAATCAAAAGAGAAGTTATACTCTAAGGAAATGAACTTCAGAGGAAGGAGTTAAATCCAATAACCAGCAAAAAGGGTGTTAAAAAAAAGGAGATAGATAGATAGATAGATAGATAAAAAGGAAATAATAATCACCACCATCAGCAATCTCTTCAACCCTTCTTACTCATAGTTGGACTTACCCTCAGGTTTTCTGCAGAGGATCATATGCATCGGCGAGAAAATCCCAGTCTCGCCGCCTCTCGAGAGGTAGTCGGCGGTCACAAACAGCATTTCGTGCACGTCCACCACGCCCTTCGGCGCAATCCCGAGCCAGGCGAGAACGGTCACTACCACGTGGTTCCTCCAGTAAGCGATCCGACCCATCTTCAGCCGGGTCCACCACGGGTTGGAAGGCGGTTTCGCCAAATCCCTCTCCTCAAGAACCTCAAACCCGACCCGCCTGGCCACCTCGGCGATGTCCTTGTAGCTCCTCAAGCCCGGCAAGGCGTCGCCCCTCTCTATCCCGTGGATCACCTCCACGTGCTCTGCGTCGTCCCCGCGGTAGAGCTCAGTCGTCACCCACTCGTACGACACGTACCTTGCCCCGGGCTTGAGAACCCTATCGATGCAAATACAATCAAATCAACCATTGTCCTAAATCAAGACTGTAATAAAAATGCATAAAAATGTAATCTTTTTCATGGAGACGGAGTAGTTTGTTTCTATTCAATCTAAAATCTATCCCTTTTTTCCCACCAACCTGTAGATCTCGGAGTAGACCTCCTCCAGCTTCGGCGCGTGGCAAGTTGCCTCGATGGAATACGCGCCGTCGAAGCTCTCATCGTCAAACGGCATCTGAAGAAAGTTCCCACACACCACCTCGCACTGCTTCTCCAGCCCGGCCTTCTTGTTATGCATGCGGGCCCTCTTCACCTGATACTCATTAATAGTAATCCCCACAACGTTCGCGCCGGAATGGGCCGCAATAGCCCTCATTGGCCCACCAACGCCGCAGCCCGCGTCGAGTACGCGCGAGCCACGGCCCACATTCAGCAGATCCACCGCCATTTCCTCGTGCCTCCTCGTCGCTTCTCGGTTGGACTTCCCGGGAATCGCCGGGGAGAAGTGGAAACTCTGGCCCCATCCCCACTCGTATATATCGGTGACGAGGTTGTAGAATGTGTCGACGAACGCCGGGACTTTATCCGCGGTCTCGATCTCCTTCGGGCGGCGGAAGAAGGACCAGTACTGTTTGTAGTTGTCCTCGACTTTCTCCCTGGCTATTGAGCCGCCGGAGAGGTTGACGGCGCGCTTGCCCTTCTGCTCGGCGGATCCCAGGATGCAGACGAACCAGTAGAGGCCGCCGGCGAGTATGATGGATAGTGTGCATACTATGGTGAGGGTGTCCACCTCCATTGCTTTGCTGTGCTTAGGAGAGAGATGAAACTGTTGAAGAAGAATCTCGTGGGGAGTGAAATGAGAGAGAGCAGAGCACTTCGTGTAATAATATTAGGGCTTTTTATAGAAAAATACCTAATTGACTATTATACTTATAATCAGTCCGTATGAGTTTAGTTTTGCGAGTAGGTACTGCCTATAATTTTAACTCCCTCATGTGCGAAATTACTATTATATCCTTCCTGCTATGTTTCAAAAACCGTGGGAGAGAGTATAGATCGAATACTCAAACAGAACAAAAAAATCACTTTCTCACTGTCAATCGTCATCTGCCTATCGTCGTTGCTAGTGCTGCTCCACCATGATTCACCACCTCGCTCACGAGTCACGCTCTCATCTAACTTCGAGCAATTAAAGATTTATCAAGAGTACGTATTTCATTTTCCCCAGTTAGGGTTCAGATTAATCCCTCTTCATATCTTGAAACTCGTTCGTTTTTTTTTGGGTAAATCATTAATCATAAATTCTGAGAGGGATAATAGAGAGCGAGATTGGAAGTAATATGAGACATGTTTCAATATTTTTAAATTTATTCCTTTATTTTTTTAATATTGTTGAATATGTTGAGGTTTTTTTCCAAGAATTTGCATTGTGTTCGACTGAAATTTAGGCATATGATATTAATGTTCTTTTGCCGGGTTGTGTGATAACGTTTAAGGTACTTTGTTCTTTAATTGAAGTAATTTAGCATTCTTCCATGATGTAAATCGAGTCCTTAATATTTGTGATTCATGATTTTTTTTCTTTGTTTTTCTGAAATAGAAATGGGAAAGAATAAAAAAAAAGGACGGATAATACTAATGAAGAAAATAGAGAAATGGAAAAAGAAGATTACTCAAGGTGTTCCCAAACATGACTTATATTATGGTAAATCAATTGTTCCCCAACAAGACGCTTCTGAAAGTGCTAGCGAAGAAAAAGCTTTGAAGCAGAACTCAACAAGAATGTCATGCGACGTTATAAACAATTAGTTTTCCCTATTTGTTATAAAAACTAGTTTCTTGCTTGTGTATATTCAAGGTGATGGTTTCAAGCTTTTAAATTCTCTTAATGGTGGTTTTTACAACGGCCCGGCCAGGAAATTCGTAAGTTTCAAAATTATTGTTTTTACTTTGGAGAAGTGTTACTGTTTATAGTTTATACTTTTTTTTCTTCTGTTGAGGCAAATTTTGACAAATATTTTGTGGATTGCAGAGCAATATGACATTGGATCAAGTGAAGTGTTTCTTATGCAGAGTCCTCAACAAGGAATCATGTAGATTGTATTTATGTTTGTCTATGGTGTGAGTGTTTTGCTCAAGACAACCCGCCATTTTAGGAAAAATAATGGCATGAAGAAATAGGAAGATATAGAGCTCAAATTGCATCGACTACTTTGTCTGACAGAATGAGGCTTTTCAAAGGTTTGAAGTGATGTTCCAAGGATTAGGCGTGAATGAAACTTTTTTATGTTTGGTTTATGGGTTGATAATTTAGTGTGTGATAACTGTATTGTAACTGGTCTGTTTTGTTATGTATATTGTTTTTGCTGAATTGCAATCACTTCTCCTCGTTGAATTCCAATGTATACAGTGGTGGATTATTATGTCAAATACAACATGCCAAATTTTTTACTATCCAACCATACATCTCTTAAACATTATCAAGACTCTGAGTATCTACAATGAATTTTTCATTTAATCTCACATTATCAAGACTCGGTATCAAACATAAAAAAGGAGTTTGCTGGTAGCTTCACCTTCTTACTAATTCTAGTATTTGAATTCAGGGTTAAAATACCTCAATACAGACAAAAATACTTAATTTATCTTTCAAAATAAAGAAATTTATGTGAAACAGACCGAGTCGTCTAACACTAAAATGGTAGTCTTTCATTAAACATCTTACATTTGAGAGCAAACTCCTTTGTTGATGTTGGTGATGACCAATGCTATTACTATGAATGAAGTATGATGAAAATCAATCATTTTAGTCTTATTTAACTCGTTACATTTCACATGTATATTCTACACAAAAATCGGTATTTTTTGCCAAATATTAAGTATTTGTCTGTCAATTTAAGTATTTAGCCCCCAAATTCAAGTACTTGAGAGAGCTTGAAAGTGAAGTGAAGAGCAAACTAATTTGCTCATGTTAGTTGATTAATGTCATTACTATGTATGATGTATTATGAAAAACAATCATTTTGGTCTTATTTAACTCGCTCCATTTCACATGTATTTTTCTGATAAATATCAGTATTTTTTGCCACATATTAGGTATTTATCTGTCAATTTAAGTATTTAGCCCCAAATTCAAGTACTTGAGAGAGTTTGAAAGTGAAGTGAAGAGCAAACTCATTTGCTCATGTTAGTTGATTAATGTCATTACTATGTATGATGTATTATGAAAAACAATTATTTTAGTCTTATTTAACTCGCTCCATTTCGCATGTATTTGTCTGATAAATATCGGTATTTTTTGCCAAATATTAGGTATTTAACTGTCAATTTAAGTATTTAGCCCCAAATTCAAGTACTTGAGAGAGTTTGAAAGTGAAGTGAAGAGCAAACTCATTTGCTCATGTTAGTTGATTAATGTCATTACTATGTATGATTTATTATGAAAAATAATTATTTTAGTCTTATTTAACTCGCTCCATTTCACATGTATTTTTCTGATAAATATCGGTATTTTTTGCCAAATATTAGGTATTTAACTGTCAATTTAAGTATTTAGCCCGCAAATTCAAGTACTTGAGAGAGTTTGAAAGTGAAGTGAAGAGCAAACTCATTTGCTCATGTTAGTTGATTAATGTCATTACTATGTATAATGTATTATAAAAATCAATCATTTTAGTCTTATTTAACTCGTTACATTTCACATGTATTTTCTACACAAAAATCGGTATTTTTTGCCAAATATTAGGTATTTTTTCTGTCAATTTAAGTATTTAGTCCCCAAATTCAAGTACTTGAGAGAGTTTGAAAGTGAAGTGAAGAGCAAACTCATTTGCTCATGTTAGTTGATTAATTTCATTACTATGTATGATGTATTATGAAAAACAATCATTTTGGTCTTATTTAACTCGCTCCATTTCACATGTATTTTTATGATAAATATCAGTATTTTTCTTCAAATATTAAGTATTTTTATGTCAATTTAGGTATTTAGACCCCAAATTCAAGTACTTGAGAGGGTTTGAAAGTGCAGTTGAGAGCAAACTCCTTTGATTATGTTGGTGATGGTCATTGTCATTACTATATATCATGTATGATGAAAAGCAATCATTTTAAAGTTAGATAACTCGCCCTAGTTTGAATGTATTTTTCGCATAAAAATCGGCATCATTTGCTAAAAGTAAGTACCTTCTTCTTAATTTATGTATTTATCCCCAAATTTCAGTACTTGCAAAAGTTTGAAAATGAAGTTGGGAGCAACCTCCTCTTTTTTCCTTTTTTTTTAATGTTCATTATGATCATTACTATATAGAGGTGTATGATAAATGTAATCATTTTAGTCTTAGATAACTCATTCTAATTCACATGCATGATATTATTGGCTAAATATTAAGAACTTTATCCTCAATTTAGATATTTATCCTCCACATTCAAGTATTTGATAGAATTTGAAAGTGAAGTTGAAAACAAACTCATTTTCAGGCGTAATGTATTAGTAACAATAACAAATAATCTGTACATGGGAATGCAATGAAGCTAAGTAATAGCAATTAGCATTAGCATACATTGAGGAATTTTGTCGAACAACTTCAGGACACAGATTTTAATGATCTGATTTCTTCATCGAGGCATTTTTTCAAACAGCTGAAGGGTCATTAGTGCTTCATCCACGTCCAACGAAGAAGATGAAGCAAAATTATGGTCACGACTTGAACCGGCAAGGCATGTTTCTTCGCAACCTTGTTTCTTCATTGAGCCTGACCCAATGCGGACGCCTTCAACTCCAACTGTCCGGCTGCCATGAGGTGGGGTGGTGGTGATTCCAAGACCAAGGAAGATGAAAATAGAGCAAAATCATGGTCACGACTTGAAGGAGCTATGGTATCGAAAGCTTCACTTCATGATCTTTCAAGGCGTTGTCCCAAATCCTTGAGCTTTTCGGGTTGTGGTTGTAAGGATCTTGATCGTGGGAGCTCCACGCCATTTAGTCACCGCTCGACGGTAAATTTATTTCAATGACTGTGTCAAACATTTCAAGAGCTTCCGTAAGAGAGAATAGATGATGAAGAACCGCACGCTGAAGAAGCCATAACTCCCTTACCCTCCTCTCCTCTTCCATCGTGATGCTCTTCTCTCTCTTCTCCACAGCTTTTGATTGAGATATAGAAGGACAAAATTGTCATTTGCATATGAGGGAGTTAAAAGAAAATTTTTGCCTAATGGTAGTAGCTATTCACAAAACAAAATTGGTAGGGATTGATTCCTATGTTTAATTTTGAAATAGGTATTTTACTCTAAAAAACCGATAATATTACAGTAATAAAGTCAGAGATCTTTTTTAGTGAGCCACTTTTTCCTATATTGTATTTGTGGTAATTAACTAAAAAATAAAATGCTTAATTAATATAGCGTTTTAATGACACTTAATTAATGATATTAATTTTAGTCACGTAAGTATTAAAATTGAAATAATTCAAGTACACTTTACATTAAAAATAGCAATTTTAGTCATGTTAGTAATAAAAGTGAAGCAATTTTAGGACAGTTAACCCGAAAATCTAATTTCAACCCAAAATTTATACACGTGGAGTCAGAACTAAATTTATTGTCTTTCATCCAATTAAGTGTCACCTCGTAAGAAAAAAAAATGAATAGAAGCTTAACTGGAGGAAAGCAAAAATAAATTTAGTTCATGTCAACATCTCTCGGGCCACGTGTATAAATTTTCGGAGTGTTAAGTTTTCGGGTTTAACTGTCCTAAAATTGGATCATGTTAGTACTTACGTGACTAAAATTGTCACATTTAAAGTAAGTGCCCTCAAATTACTTCATTTTGATACTTACGGGACTAAAATAGTTCTCTTAAATTAAGTGTTTTTAAAACGCAACCTCCTCTAACATACATGACTAAAAAAAATATAATTAAGCCAAAATTAAATTAAAAAGTGAAACAAAAAAGTTGTATGGGCCTGAATATATGGAGAGATTGCTCTTGAAGCCCAATTGTGGCCTTGTCCCTTAGAGAACCTATATGACTTTAATAATTATGTTATTATTATAAACTAATTAATATAAATTGAAAATATATATTTTCTTTAAGAATAATAATAAGTAGAGAGAAATACACAGATGTAATACATATTTAGTAGATTAAGACATTCCAAGATCTGAAATCTTTTTGCTTTACTAGTTTATCTTTACCATCAAGAAGATTATTATTATAAAAGATGTTTTGAAGAATCTTGTACTCAATGTAATCTATTTTTAAATACTTGCAGGCTGGTATTAATTATTAACTTCTGAATCTCAATAATGGTATTTATTTATCAAAATAACAAAATAATTGGCCAATAACATTAATTTGTGAAGTAGTTTTCAGAAGTTTGCTTGGCTAATAAGCATATTATGTTACTACCAATGCCAATTAATGTAATGTCAACCCTTTGATTCGGTGCAGACAACCTAGCTATAATAATAATAATAATAATAATAAGTAACAACAACAAAGCCCAAGACTTTCTTGATCGGTCTTCTATTTGTATTATAATAATTATCATTGGTAGAATATATATTATATATATATTATTTTATTTTATTAAATTAAAAACACCTCCAATGATTTATATATACCAACAGTGATCAAATTTGAATTATATAAAGTACGTAAGACATTGGATTAAAGTGACTAACTGCCTAACTACAAACAAACAAACCAACCATCGTTCTACCAAAAACATTAAGTTAGTTCATTGTACACTTTATCCAATGACTTGCCATTGCAAGAGTTTAAGATTGTCCAAAACTACATTTAGTACAAATACAGATTCAACCACATTTTGGTATATAAATATATATATATATATATATATATAGTTAGGGTTGGAATGACTACATATCTCATTGGAATGATAGGGTTTACCTAATTTTACAAAGTCTTGACTAGAAAAAAAAATATCAGATTGACATTTGAAACAGCACTTCTCACCACACAACCATTAATATAAATTATCTCGTGGATTATATTTATTGAAATATACCTATATATATATATATATATTAGTATATAAATCATTCAATCACTACTATTTCGACATTGTAACACACACACACAAATATATATATATATATATATATATATATTCTTGTAAAAAGGAAATGCCAAAACATGCGATAACATATAAAATAAAATGTCATGTTAGTCCTATCTCAATAACCATTTTATTAGAACTCACTTGCAAAATGACAAGTGTCACTCATAAAATACCACGAACCCTTCATCGAATATGATAAAAAGATATTTATAAAATATAAATTTCTTGAGGGCTTTGTTACATATTTTAATCAAGCCAGCCGAATAAACATATATGTGTGTGTGTGTGTGTGTGTGTGTGTGCACCACTTCGACTGTGTAACAAAAAAAAAAAATGAAAAACACAAACTAAATAACAAGAGTTTGAAATTTTCTTCCTTTCTTCTTCGAGTGCCAAGAACAGCTAGCACGTTGAATAGGCAAAAAACCTAATATAAAATATGAACATATATATAAATATAGATATAAACACATTCGTGGAAAGGAAAGCCTAAAATTTCAGCTCACCAACCCCCCTCGAAAATAGTAATATATCAAAGTCCAACACTAAGCCTAAAGGTCAACAATGATCACATCTCACTATTACACAATATTACAAAGACCAAGCTTTATACATACATATTATATATATATATATATATGTGTGTTTTTAAAAAATTTAACAGTAAAAAAAATAACGCGGTAGACGTACAGAAAGTATGTTGATTCATTATATGCTAATTAGCTACGGCTTTGTATATAAATATACAACTCTCTCATTTCATTCTGCTTCAAAAACTCATAATTTTTTTCATTGCCATTCATAGTCTTTTGTCTACTCTACATTAGTTTTTATTATTACCAGCTTCGACTGATATTGTAAGGGTTGGGCTTGTCTAGAGAGAAAGAGAGATCAAAGGTGGAAAGAACATAGAAAAAAAAAAGATGGGGATTTGGAAGAATGTGATACATATATTCGTGACCGTTTTTCTGTCGAACTTTGCGTCGTTGGTTGTAAACCCGACCATCGCCGACGTCACCATGGACGCCGTCTGCCCCGGGCAAGATGAGTGCTCCCTCGCCATTTATCTCACTGGTTTTCAACAAGCCGTACGTCTCTTCCATTCTTCGTCTTTTATGTTCGATTTCGAAACTATATATTATTTATAATGTGTTTATAATATATATATATATATATATATGATATGCAAGATCATAAAGAAATATCGGGGCCATGATAGTTTTGAATCATTGTTTTAAGGTTTTTCTTACATGCAAGATCATAGTTTCGGAAACATCTCTAATTACCAAAGTGATCTTAATGTTTTAAGGGTTTTCTTTTCTTTCCATGAAGATAAAAAGCGGATTTTTTTTATTTTTATTTTTTGAACTTTTTTTTTTTTTTTCATTATTATTTTAGTGCGCCCTACTCGTATTATGTAGAGGGTTGGTCGGATTTTAATTTGACAAATTCATAGTTAGGTGAGGTCGTAATATATTAGAGAATAATATGTGATTATGTCACATCTAATGGATGATATGATGATGATTGCATACACGTCCCAACTCCTAACCCATTTTATCACTAAAGTACTAAGATTAAAATACAATATATGTAATAACTCTACATAGATGACATCCCAACCATTTATTCCATTTTTCTTGCCTAAATTAAAATTTAATTAGACTTTCTTGTATATACTTATATTTAATTCGATATGTAACATGCACATACATCATCAGATCGCCGGCGTCGGCTCGGTGGTAATGATGCCGTTGATCGGAAATCTGTCCGACAAGTACGGCCGGAAAGTCATGCTCACCATCCCATTGACCCTCGCAATCATTCCCTTTGGTAATAATAAAAAAAGAAAGTTAATACATTTATATTCATCCTCGTCCAAAGTACCAACTTCTCTAACCACTCCATGTACACGTGGCATGCACGGCAGTGATACTGGCGGTGAAGAGGACGACGGAGTTCTTCTACATCTACTACGCCTTGAGGACGCTGACCGCCATGGTCACCGACGGCGGCATAATATGCCTTTCCCTCAGTTACTTGGTAAAGTTTTCTCGCCTATAAACCTTCGAATAAAAGCTTTTTCTAACAATAGAGAAAAAAGCCGATGATTTATGGTTTGTAATAGGCCGACAACGTATCAGAAGGAAAGCGTGTGTCTGCATTTGGGCTCTTGTCGGGCGTAGTTTCCGCTGCGACGGTCTGCGGCACCTTGGCCGCCCGCTTGCTGCCCACCGCCCGCATTTACCAGGTGGCAGCTGTTTCGTCGGTCGCCGCCGCGGTTTACATGAAGGTATTTTTAGCGGAAAAAGCGCAAAGGGCCGGAGAGGACGACGATGCGTTGGAGCGCCCGATCTTAAAACCCGCGGCAGAAGAAACAAACCAAGAAAACGCAGATTTGATAGCGAAAATTTCGCTGCCGAAGGAGATAGTCCGATTGCTGAGGAGTAGGTGAGTAAAGGCGTATTTTTTATCGCAATGCAATTTAGCATTTTACCTTCTTACAGTGGTTAACCCGCTGTCGATTATTACATGCGCAGCTTTACGGTGTCGCTGGTGTCGATCGTTGCGTTCTTCAACAGTCTTGCCGAGGCGGGGATTCAAGCCTTCTTAATGGTATGTATGGTGTAGTGTATATATAAGGGTTAAATCGTCGGAAATTAACGAATATTTTACGACGAACAATCGATGGGCGCAGTATTACTTGAAGGCGCGCTTCCACTTCCAGAAGGACCAGTTTGCGGATATATGGCTTATTACATACGTCGCCGCAACCATATCCAACGTAAGGCCTAGTCGAACGCTTATGTCCCGCATATTCTTTTTTGCTTGGTTTGATATATATATATATATATGACTATTTCTATCCGCAGATGGTTTTGATGCCTTTGCTCGGTCCACTTCTCGGCGAGGAAACGTTGCTCTGCGTAGGACTCTTCGCTGGATTCTTGAACGTACGCCAACCGTCCCATCGTCATCGACATCGTAATTCTGAATTTTCTGACATTGATATTTCATAATCTAATGGCAAATCTCGACGCCGACGCTGTGCAGATGCTGCTCGACAGCATAGCATGGGCTCCGTGGGTGCCATACGCTTCGGCTTTTCTGGGAATCTTTCTCTTCCTAGCAAGTCCGAGCGTAAGTTGCTTGCTCATATGATCTCTGTTCTTTGTTCTCTTTTTTTTTTTCGAATCGAATGGCTGACGATGTAAACATATTGCGCAGATACGATGCATCATCTCGAAGCATGTCGGGCCTTACGAGCAGGGCATTGCTCAAGGATGTCTTATGGGCGTCACCTCGCTTGCCAACGTCATCTCTCCTCTCATCTACAGCCCTCTTTCAGGTACATTATTACATTTACATCCTTAGTTAATGGATCTTCAGTTATATGTATTAACTATATTTGTTCATTTGCAGCGTTATTTTTGTCCGATGGAGCGCCGTTTTATTTCCCGGGTTTCAGCATCCTCTGCGTGGGGCTTGCCTGGGTAAGTAATACTAAGACATCGCCCATTCTTACACGAAGCTCGCTTTTTTGTGCGAAGGCTATATTTAACCTTTTTTTTTTGGGGAATGATGCAGTTTGTGGGCTTCGTTCTGAGCACGGTGATAAAGATTCGACCGCTGCTGCTGCGAGGAAGAACCCTAAGCGAGCCGTGCCTCTTGGCGTGAAAGTATTATTCTGTGTATATGTATGTATATAATATAGAGAAGGGACAAAGCTTGCCTTGTGATGATTTTCAGAAGGTGGGCTCTTCTTTTTTTCCAGGATTTGGAAAAAAAAGCAATTATATGTATTGCCTGTATTGTGTATACCTTCAGACATTCTACTAAGACATTCTTTCATTAACAAAACTTTGCTGTGTTAAGACATTACAACAGAAAAAACAGAGAAACCTCGAGCAAGCTTGAACTACGGTGCCTGAAAAAGAAACTCCTGGCTCTCGGTTATGGAACGAGGCAATGATTCTAACGTTAATTATGCAAAGATATTATAAGCTTTCCAAGAAGATAGTAACAGTTTGTATCTACAACATACAAGTTACAGCACAACATTTGGCACTAACCTGCATATATAAAAGATTCCACTTAGATTCACTCCGCCCCAAGTCTAAAAGAAAAAGCTCGTCCACAATCTCATCGTCGCCTGTTAACTTACTCTTCCTCGAAATCTTGCACGCCCGTGTCATCCAGATCATCGCGCTGATAGAATCCAAGTTCCTCGCCAGCAGTGGCAACATGAAGGTACGGTCTATTCCGCGCTAAAGCATCGACGGGTCCAGTTACTCCGAGCCATCTTAATCTTGGAAAGTAAGGCTTTTGCAGCCACTTAAACGAGAGTGGCGTGATATATCCACACTTGTATATATCCAACAACTTCAAAGGGCTGCCAAGCCACCCTTTTCCGTCGAACTGCGCAGAGGCTAATGTTATGACAGATGTATCACCAATAAGAGGGCACTGTCTCAAGCGGAGCTCGCTTATCGGGACGTGGCTCTTTGCCAGTAATAGAATGCCAGCATCGGTGAGGAAAGGGAGGTTCGAGAGGTCGAGTTCTCTCAGTGTTGGGTTTGGATTGTTACCGAACAGTGAAGAGATGCAGCGATCAGTAAGTCTCTTACAACCCCTCACAGACAGACAGACAAGGGTGTTCATCAATCCCTTGCCTAAGTAGGAGAGCCCGACATCACTCACATCACAGCCACAAACAAGAAGAGTCTTCAGCGAAGGAAGAGTACTAATGGCGCGAAGAGCTTCATCCCCAAGGTTTCTACAGTCCCTCAGATCAAGTGTACAAAGATCTTGATTTGACGCCAAGCTGGCGATCCCAGAGCTAGTTAATAGATTGCACCACCGCAGGCTAACATGCGCCAGAGAAAGGGAAGTAGCAGCAATATCATGGAAAACCAGGTCGGTCAGATGAGTCCCGCGAGACACGCAGAGGTTGTATAACCTGGAGCAGGCGTGCATGAGCGTCTTATAACCTGTATCGGTCACCTGGCAAAAGCCACCGAGACAAATGCTCTCCAAGGCCTCGCATTTTTCAGCCATGAGAAGGATTCCGAGATCATTTACTCGCCTGAAGTACGTAGGAGCAATCTCTTGGGTTCTTATCAGAGAGAGGTGTTTCAATCTTCCACGAGCATTGATTTGTTGAAGCCCTAAATTGGTAAGATCAATTGCCATTATTGGTTCCATTATAGGTGAATCCCGAAGTTCCAAATGGGTCAGGGAGATAAGATGATCCGAAATAATGCTGACCAGAGTGTCAGTGATATAGTCAACCGAAAGGCATAACTTCTGCAAATTCGGTAAGATGGATGGCTGGAGGTTAGTGGCTGATTGCTGGGGTCCTGCAGCTGGGCTAAGCAGTTCGGTAACCATGACTGAAGAAATATAGCCGAATTCAAGAGAAGTGAGTTTTGAGGGGGCTAGAGCCCACACACGAGCAAAGTTATGCCGCGGAAATATGGAGACGTCAAACATCAGAATCAGCGTCTACAAAACAAAAACATCTGGGGTAAGAAAACCAGTGCTACCAGTGATTGTATTAATAAAAAGATCTACAAATAATAGTGCATTTAACCTCAGTACACATAAGCAAACACATCACACAACGCCTAATCCAGGCGCTATTGAAGATCAAATACCAGCAAGAACTATTCCCAACAAAAATCAAAGTCAAAATTAAGAAGAAGGCCATACTTCCAATTGACTACAGCCAGTAAGCAATTCCTCCAGATGTGCCACGTCAACCGATTTTCCCCATCTCTGGGCAACAGAATTCAAGTACAGAGACCTGGAAGAGAACATGAAAATTCCACACTGTTATAGTGGGGGGAATACCAATTTTATGGAAAAGAACCTTACTTGAGGTCCTTGCATTTCTGTCCGATCTGAGACAAAATAGTCCCGCTAAAATGATCACAATTGCGCAGGCAAATCTCTTGCAGAGAGGGACGAAGGAGGATGCCCAGAAAGAGATCAGTCAGACGCGAGCAATCCACCTTCACGCTCCTCAAATGTGGATTTTCCGAACTCAGCAACCGCTCCATTATATCCATCGAAGGCGAAACGTCCTCCAGTTCAAAAAAAAAAAAAAAACAAAGAAAAGTCATACGCCACGATTAGCCAAAACACAAAACGCATAAATCAGATCGTCGCTAGAATGAGTGGAGCGCTTACGAGGAGATGGAAGCTGGGGACGAAGGATAGGATGTGAGCGGCGCAGGATCGGAATGCCTTACACGTGGAGGCCATCGATTGGATGGAGAGGACGTCCAGCTTCGACATGATGGTAGCAATCAGGGCCGGGGGGATTTCATCGAGACCACGCGGCCGACCTCGGCTCTGCTCCGATGAGCTGCTGCTCGCCATTCTAACGTAACAACAATCCTCTCTGCTCTGCTCTGCTCTTCTTCGGGATAATTTTGATAAGAGTGATCGGTATCTAAAAGAATTAAACAAAAGGGATTGAGTATTAAATTGACGAAAATACCCTCTTAAAAAAAAGAAGGACCGTCGTTGATTATTAATTAAGAAGAAGATTAAAAAAAACAATGCCGAAAAGTTAAAAAAAGAAGGACCCTCGAGTTAGACTTGCGTTAAAGGAGGTAAAAAACAATTCGATAATGCTAAACTAAAAAAAGAAAGTAAAAAAAGAAGATTAACTCGATTTGTAACTCGATTTCATATTTAACTCGATTTCATACTTACTCGAGTTCATATTTAACTCGAATTAGTTCGAAATCGAACTCGATTAACTCAAACTTTTTTTTTTTTTTTTGCATTTCAGGTATATTTTCCGACCAAGCTTCCGCCGGAAAATAGATTTCTAACATTTTGACATAGGAAATGATTTCCGATCGATACCAAATTTTACGACGAGATTCTACACTTCCTGACGTACAAAACGAGGGGTCATTTGAATCCATCTGACATCGTTTGGTATTTTTTATAACCCATGGCCTTGAGACATTCTGCCCTCAGCCATGGACTGTGACAGTCATTAGTTTTCTGACATTTTGGCATATGAAATGATTTCCGATCGATACCAAATTTTACGACGTGATTCTTCACTTCCTGACGTACAAAACGAGGGGTCATTCGAATCCATCGGACATCGTTTGGTATTTTTCATAACCCATGGCCGTGTGACATTCTGCCCTCAGCCATGGACTGTGACAGTCATTCGTTTTCTGATATTTTGACATACGAAATGATTTCCGATCGATACCAAATTTTACGACGTGATTCTACACTTCCCAACGTACGAAACGAGGGGTCATTCGAATCCATCTGACATCGTTTGGTACTTTTCATAACCCATGGCCATGAGACGTTGTGCCCTCAGCCATGGACCGTGATCCCCTGTGCGGGTCCCCTGCATTTAAGTGCGGGTCCCCTGTTTAGTAGCGCAGGTCCCCTGCTCTTGCACGCAGGGTCCCCTGCCTACAATGCGCGCGATGGGGCGTTCAGCCCTTGGCCGTGGACTGTGACAGTTTTTCGTATTTTGATATTTTAACATAGTAAATGATTTCGGATCGCTACCAAATTTTACGACGAGATTCTACACTTCCTGACGTACAAAACGAGGGGTTATTTGAATCCATCTGACATCGTTTGGTATTTTTTATAACCCATGGCCGTGAGACATTCTGCCCTCAGCCATGGACTGTGACAGTCATTTGTTTTCTGACATTTTGGCATATGAAATGATTTCCGATCGATACCAAATTTTACGACGTGATTCTACACTTCCTGACGTACAAAACGAGGGGTCATTCGAATCCATCGGACATCGTTTGGTATTTTTCATAACCCATGGCCGTGTGACATTCTGCCCTCAGCCATGGACTGTGACAGTCATTCGTTTTCTGATATTTTGACATACGAAATGATTTCCGATCGATACCAAATTTTACGACGTGATTCTACACTTCCCAACGTACGAAACGAAGGGTCATTCGAATCCATCTGACATCGTTTGGTACTTTTCATAACCCATGGCCATGAGACGTTGTGCCCTCAGCCATGGACCGTGATCCCCTGTGCGGGTCCCCTGCATTTAAGTGCGGGTCCCCTGTTTAGTAGCGCAGGTCCCCTGCTCTTGCACGCAGGGTCCCCTGCCTACAATGCGCGCGATGGGGCGTTCAGCCCTTGGCCGTGGACTGTGACAGTTTTTCGTATTTTGATATTTTAACATAGTAAATGATTTCGGATCGCTACCAAATTTTACGACGAGATTCTACACTTCCTGACGTACAAAACGAGGGGTTATTTGAATCCATCTGACATCGTTTGGTATTTTTTATAACCCATGGCCGTGAGACATTCTGCCCTCAGCCATGGACTGTGACAGTCATTTGTTTTCTGACATTTTGGCATATGAAATGATTTCCGATCGATACCAAATTTTACGACGTGATTCTACACTTCCTGACGTACAAAACGAGGGGTCATTCGAATCCATCGGACATCGTTTGGTATTTTTCATAACCCATGGCCGTGTGACATTCTGCCCTCAGCCATGGACTGTGACAGTCATTCGTTTTCTGATATTTTGACATACGAAATGATTTCCGATCGATACCAAATTTTACGACGTGATTCTACACTTCCCAACGTACGAAACGAGGGGTCATTCAAATCCATCTGACATCGTTTGGTACTTTTCATAACCCATGGCCATGAGACGTTGTGCCCTCAGCCATGGACCGTGATCCCCTGTGCGGGTCCCCTGAATTTAAGTGCGGATCCCCTGTTTTTACGTTTGGGAACCCTGCCCATAACGTGCGGGTCCCCTGTGTTCATGTACGATTTTTACAATTTTAATTCATCGAATTAAGCTATTAATTGTGAGTTTGTATACAATGTTTATCCTCTATAACAATATAAAACATCATAAAATAGCACAAAACCAAAAAATTGGATCAAATCACAAGAATTACAATCGATGTATAAGATTGTTACATCCTACAAAATTCACCAACACAATATATGTTTTTTATAGTGCTCTTTTTCTATCTACACTTATGAGATTGGTCAACAAGAAATACATGTTTGATTATTTTTTTTCGAAGCCTTAGGTACTGTTAAGGTTGAGGTTATTTTTTTTTTTTATCGGTCGAGTAATTAATTTTTTATTAATTATTAACTTATTAAGACCGATCGATTATGCGCGGGACCCCTGCACTAATGCACGGGTCCCCTGCGTATATGCGCGCGGGACGCCTGATATAACGTGCGGGAACCCTGCTTTATGTGCGGGTCCCATGATCTAATGCGCGGAGCGCCTGCTTTGAGAAATATTTAATATTTGAGAAAGCTAATCGAATTAATTCCGTATCGAATTAATATTTGAGACCAAATTCACCCCGTAAAGCTAATCGAATTAATATTTGAGAAATATTTGAATTAATATTTAATGAGAAAACCATATCGAATTAAGTATCGAATAATAGTTGTATTAAGTATCGAATTCGTATTCGAATAAACTTTGAATTAAATAATAATTCGAAATTAACGACTGGACGAACACATCTTCTTCAATCGAGCTGCACAGTACGTGACGAGGTAAAACAACTTCAGATTGGACTTACCCACGATGAATAATGAACAATGTATGCATAATAAGTGAAATTTGGACGAAATAACTGAAATGTAAATATATACGAAAAACCAACCTTTAATGGCTTCGACCTGTGCGAATTTGATGTGTTCGACCTGTGCGAATGTGTTTGCTTCGATCTTATACCTTCGACGAGCTTGTTGGGTGATGTTTGAATGCCTTGGATCTTGACGTGCGAGAGTATATCTTGTTACTTCGTTCGCTCTTTTTTTTTTTTAAGTTGGTTGTTGGATATTAATGTTCGTTGGTTGTTTGTTGGATTTTTTTATTAAAAAAAATAAAAAAATTAAATGATTTATTTAAGTTAATTATACCTTAATTAAACTCAATCCCTTTTATTTAATTGACAAAGTCAAAGTCCCTTTTTTTTAAAAAAAATAAATAATAATCCCTTTTCTTAAATTGGCCCCTCTTCTTCGCCGGTGTTTCTGATAAGTCTCCTCTAGCAGAAGTTGCTTTGCAAGACTATTTGTTTCTCTCTTATTAATTACTAAATATTAATGACGTCATAAGCCGTCTGTAGCGTCGACGAATATTCCAAAAATTCAATATATCTCTAGATGATGACACGTGTATATTTTTTTATTTTTCCGTCATTATTATCATAAAAAATAAATAAATAAATAAATAATTCGATGTTTTATGGCATCATTCGTTATCGTTAGCATCGAGCTATTGAGTAATTGGAAGACGACGACGACGATGACGATGACGAACATGTCGAAATTGAGCAAGAAGCTCGAAATCTGGGAGAGTTTGTCGGATTGGTCGAGGTACAAGTCAGCATGCAATGAGAAGCCCAGTTTTATTTCCTCTAATTAATCATTAAATTGAAGGAATTTCGCGTATTTCGAAATTTATAAAATCTTTTTTTTTTTCTTGCTGTTTTTGGGCCCCGAGGATGGATTGTGAAGGAGGGACAATGGTGGGTTAAGCATATCTGTATTTGTATTTTTAATATCTGAAACCATCGATGGAATCTGATCATGGATGGTCTTTCTTTGACTAACAGAGATAGAAAGGAGAATATACTCAAGCAAGAGCTCAAACTCGGATGACATCTGGCCTATTCACACTCATTAATCTCCTGTGGATTAGGCCTGTCGAACCTCTTTATGTTTCCATAGCCAGCTGAGAGAAATTAATCGGCGAGACGAATCGAGTGGAGCCGTAGTATAGCGTTTGTGCTGCCAAGTTCGCTGCATTCTCCGTAGGGTGGAAGAGATCCCAGAATAGATACTTGCGATGATCGGGGCAGAGCAGCACAGACGAGTTACAATGGCCCTCCGCATTCAAAATCCCCGTCCCGCAGCACGCCGACTCCACGTCGTCGAAGCCTGTCAAATGGGCATGTGTAAGAGATTCAGAAATCATTGACGACTCGTGTTTTTTTTTTAAGGTTGTGATGATGAATCGAATGAACTATTGTGGTCAACCGAAAGATCTTGGGTTGTTTATGACGTTGATCGTCATCTCATATCCATCCCCGAGTGAGTACTTGAGCCCGGGAAGTTTATAGCTGATGTCTCGTAGAAGCGTGCTTAGCGCTGAGTGAAAAGCGATGGCTAACTGATTTTCGGGCTCGAAGCAGCCGTCTGCACCGTTGACTAGTTTCTGAATGAGTCTTTGGGATGGACAGCATCCTATGGAAGCCACGCTGACGATCCCGATCTTCCTTGCTCCAAGCTTGTATAGATTCTGTTGCCATGCCAAGAAATAGAAAAGTTAGAATTACTGTTCGAATTGGTCGAATGGAACATCGATGAGGTGAAAAGAAGATTTTCTGCAACCATGATGTGGTCTGAGTATGCTGATATCAGCATTCCGATGAATCGATCGGCGGGCGTAGTGCTCTTGCTAGCGAAATAACCGAAGATGTCGTTGCTTCCAATGCTAATGAAGAATAAAGACTTGGAAAACGTTGATTCTGCAGCTTTCTGACCGATCGTAGCTGTGAGGTTGGCCTTTACGGTGGAGAACTGTCTGATCTGCTCTGATAACGGGACTACATTCTGGCATGTGGGATCAAACACGAGAGAATGAGACTAAGATAGGGAAACCTAAAAAGCAAATCTTTCGCCTTATTACCAGGTCTACGCCAGTTGAATCAAGAAGGCCAGCACCGCCCGATGCAAAGTTGACGCCCTTGGACAGATACTTATGGAAACTATAGTTGAGAGTAAGAAGACGAAGAAACGGGGCGGGGCTTCTCTTGTGTCCCAGAAGCTTGGCTGAAAGAAGATTATGGCATTGGAGGAAAAAAAACGACGATCATCAGCGTACAAAAGCCAACAAACCGATGGGCTAGAAAAGCTTACTATGCACTAACCAACGTAGTCCGCGCTGTTAAAGCCATTACTGAACCTTCCAGTCGGTCTTGAATGGGGAAAGTCGATGCCATTGTGGGGGAAGTCGGCTCTAGCCGAGCTCCCTGGTATGTGAGTATTAGTCCCCACATCTGCTGTTGAGTCTCCGAATATGAAGATCGGAGGCGCTTCGGTAGCAGAGTGGAAAGCAACGTTAGATGAGATGATTAACAGTACAAAGGATAAAGAAACGTATATATTCGCCATAAGAACTGGTCAGGTGATTTTTTTTTCTGAAGGAGCTGCAGACCTTTATATAGATTGTTAAGAGTTTACTACAGTGAAAGAATGAAGACATCATAAAAGACGAAGAGGGTATATTTGGACCGAGTAGTTTGAGTGTGTCTTGATGCAGAGAAAGCGTGTTCAAACGAACCAATAGTGCCGATACGTAAAACATCACAGAGGCGGCAGATCGTATGCAAGAATACAACCGAGAAACTTTCTGGAGAAAATGACAGATCTAAACATTCCAGAGATATCAGCTTAATCTACTAGTAAGGGTATTAGTTTCCCAAGGGCTTCAGGAATATCAATGCACTTATTGGAAGACCGAGTCTTTCGACACTGGCATGTATATGTTTGTCCGAATATGCACAATGGAATTTCCCCATCAAGAAGAAAATAAAAAAGAAATCGTCAACGAGGAAATTTGTGAAGCATCCGTCGCGTTGCGTCTCGAAGCGGTAGCAGTATCTTCATCTGTTAATTCTGTTTGTATTTCACTTGTTATCAGCTCATTACATGAAAGTAAGCCTTAGTGTTCTCCATTACAATTACAACTGCTATTAACAGAAATAAATCGGACAATCTTATGCAAAAGAATGGGACAACAAGTGGATAACTTCTTTTTTTATTGTGTGGTGAATATATTACAGGCTTCTTCCTATGGCTCGTCCGCAGAGCAGAGCGTTCTTCGGAATAGGATACTCATCCCTCGGAGACTGAACCGGCGAGTGCACGCGGAGATACAGCTGCTGGCCGAGGTACTGGCGGGCCCAATATTCCGTCCTCAGGTTCCACATTCCTACATTGTCCAGCGCCACATAGATTGCTGTCCATGACTTGGGATAAACCTGGACTCAATAATGCCCGACTTTAGTTCAATGGCAAGTAGTGTTCTTACGGAAAAAATACATAGTTTTAGTTTGTTTGATGGTCGATGGATTTCATGCCTTGGTTCTTACCTGCGTGGTCGAACGAAAAACGGCATCTCTAAGGTTGTACTGTTTTCGACTCTCGGGCTTCCACGAGCCTGCATCCATCCTGAAGGAAAGGAGAAATCGTTGAGTTAACCGATGGATCTATCTTGATGTTAAATAGAAGGAAAGAGATGGAGAAAGGGAGGTTATGCTTACCCTACAACAAAGAAGGAATACCCATCAAGATGCCAGCTTTGAACTATCTTTTCACGGTTCTCAAAGACTATCTCCACGAACGATTTGTAATCGGCTCCTATGACGGAGGTGTCCAGCCTTATCCCACGCCCTCTCGGGGGCTGATCCCCTATGCTCCCGACTCGAAACACACCTCCGATGTTGAAATAGTCCGCCAGCTTCAGAGGCGTGTTAGATGGGACAAAGGATACTCCGTTCACTGCATAACGCTGCTTGCCTTCGACTCTCCCCGGGAAGTTCGATAGCCTGATGGTTCTGCTCACTGGGATCTGCCCGTAGTGGTACGAGCCTTGAGGGTTCGGCCTCGGTCCACTAGCAGTAAGGTTAGTCCTAAAACCACCATAACATCGCTAAGTCATTAGATTCTGACTTCTGAGTTTTGTATTGGTCGAATGAGAAATATGAGAAGTAGTTTAACCTACCTGATGGAACGGGCTTGATTCAAAGACCACTGAACGTCATCCTCAGCGGGGCCCGGCGGCGGAGGGCCAGATGCGGGCCCCAGGGCATTGCTGTAATGAAGGACCGCCGTGGTGTTCAGAGCACGCGGGGCGAAACGCGCGGACACAGCGATGTAATAGTCCCTAGGAGGCTGATCGGCCGTGACCAGGACGGAGTAGGATTGGCCTACGTGCACGTCCAGGGAAGATACGATGGTCTGCACAGTGTGAGTGCCTTCTACTTCCACCAGCTTCATCACGTGCCCTTGAATTCGGAAGTTGAGAGAGCTCTGAAGCCCGACATTCGATATCCTCAGCCTGTACGTCTTCCCTGGAAAAACAAATGGATGGAAGAGTTAATTACTCTTTGAAATTCTTTCGAAAGATCGACTACTCAGTACCTTGTTCGACGGTGAACCGAGCTCCATTAGGCCCACGCCCATTGACGAGAATTCCGTCGGGAGGCATGAGCATCTTCCCTCGGTCCAATACGTTCTGCAAAACCTGCAAATTCAAGGACAATGTCAAGCGTCTTGCCCCTTTGAAATCCGACGTATCTTCTCACTACCTTGTGATTGGCTGTGTACCAATCTCCGACGAGGACGGTGAAATCTCCGGCGGGCTCAGGGAAGGGGACGGGGATCCGCGGCCTGCTGAGAATCCTAATCCCGCCAAATCCACCGGCGGCCTTGTGGAACGCCAGGGACGGGAAATAGTAGAAGCTTCCTATCTGATCCTTCATCTGCATCTTATAAGTGAAGTTCTTGCCAGGCGGGATTGGGCACGTCGTACCGTAAACTCCGTCCTGGTATGAATTCTTCCTCTGCTGAATCCCATTCCTGCAATAACATATCTGTTTTAGTCCCGAAATCCCGAGCATAGCATGCTATCGTGGCTTATACAGTGCAATAACTGACCATGAGAGGAGGAATGGCTCGGGCAGATTATTAAACACGTTGATAATGATATTGTCGTTCGTCACGGAGTATATGTCGGGCCCCGGGAAAAGCCCGTTTATCAGAATTCCCTGAAAAATAAAAATAAAAAAACCGCCGTCAGCGTTAACGTCAAGCTCAAGAGACTATCGACAGAATAGAATCATCGGCTCGACGGGCGAACGAACCTGCTGGCGGACGCCCAGCGGAGCGACGTTCCCGTAGGTGACGTTCCACGTGAAGGTCCTGTAAGGATCTTCGGCTCTTGCGATGGCTATGACGCAGAGGACGGGAATTATTACACAGCGCCACATGGTCGTTTTTCGATGTAATGAATGCTGAAGGTTTACTTTTTATATAGGAGTTGGGGGGAAAAGCACAAAGGTTGTATTGTAGTGTAGGGATATGAACTGTAAACAGAAGGGCATGCAATGCATTAGTATGTGGAAAAGTTGAGGAAAAGAGGAAATATATGTATACGCTGACTGAATAATGTACAACTTCTTTTGCTTGTGGTACAACAACATTGAAGGCGTGTGTGTGAGAAAGCAAGCATACTTTAGCCTGGCTTACGCCGTTGGTTATCTCATGACTAAATTTAATATAATCTTTTTCTTTTTTTTTTTTTTTTTTTTCATTTGCTTTTTATTTAATTCATTGCAAAGCTTTTGGTTGGGAGTCCGTGATTGGTTGATTGGACAAGGAATTTTTAGTTATTATTTTACTACTATTATATTAAAGATAGATTATTGAATTTTGTGTATGGATTTGATATTAGATTAGCTTTGACTTAGTTGCGTGGCGTAACGATTAATTTATTTGATTAAGAAAGTAAATTAAAGAAAATTAAGTATAGCATGAGTTGGGAATGGGATGGGTAGGAATAGGGTTGCAAACGAATCGAATCGAGTCGAATACCACCATATTCTATTTGTATTCTATTATTTTTCGAATATTCGTATTCATATTCTTTTATTATTCGAATATTAAAATTGATTCATATTCGATTTGATAATATATTCGAATATATTCGCGAATATTCGAATATTCTGATACAATTTTTTTTTTCAGAAAACCTGCTTTAAAAAAACAAATAAAGCAAAATAAAAACACGTAGTGGATGAAATATACGGTTACGACATAAAAAAAACGTAGCAAAACATATCATTAGTTTATCCAGTACATCATACGAAACAAAAAAAAAAAATCTATCATCGATAAATTCCGACAATAATTGTTTTCCTTAGCTTGCTTCGATCATCACCCATGCAATACCACATAGACTTCAATTTGGAACTATTACATAGGATAAATACCTTAACTGATGGTGGCCGACTATGGTCGTGCGAGAGAGCGGTGATGGTGGCCGCGAGTGGCCGTGTGAGAGAGCTGTTGATGGTGGCTGCGAGGGAGAGCCGACCTCTGGTGGCCGTGAGAGAGAGATGCGAGTGGTGGTGGCCGCAGGTGGCTGTGCGAGGGAGAGCAGACCTACGGTGGCGTCAGGCGTGGGTAGACGACGTGGCCTGCCAGTTGCCGCTCACGTTATTGCAAGAAGCAATTCAATATGTCTAGGGCTTTACTATTAATTGTTTATTAGTTTAACTATTTTCATTTAAATCATGTGGGCTTTTCACTTTGGGCATATTTTTTTAAGTATTTCATTCATATTAATATGTTACTTTAATTACAAGTATTTATAATATATTATATTATTTAATATATATATTATTCGAATCGAATATTCGAAAAAGATTCGAATCGAATATTGTCATATTGTATTCGTATTCGAAAATTATTCGAATCGAAAAAAATATTCTTATTCGGATTTGATATTCTAATATTTCGAATTCGAATCTTAAATTTCGAATCGAATTTCGAATCGAACAAAAAGATTCGATTCATTTGCAACCCTAGGTAGGAAGATTGAAAATGGGTCTACGCGGCTTTTAATTTTTGTATATTGAATGATTATATTTTTTAAACTATAATCGAATATATACATAGATAGATATGTCGAGATGAAATTAAATTGTTGGGCCAACGATCTGTCCATTTAGTCTTGATTTGGGCTAATTCCTAAACCCTATGGAACAATAACTAATTCTTTTAATAATGGCATATTCGGACAAGCCATATGTCAGCTGGTCGGATCATGACATTTTCATAAAGAAATCATGAGTTAGAATTCGCTCGAATTGTTTAATCTGTGCGAATTTGAGATGATTCACATAGGCCAGAAAAATTAGTTCATCTAAAAAACTTGGTTGTTCCGACAATGAAAAAAATATTATTCATTTTGGGCAAAGAGTATTTTAATTAATATATTTTTTTTTCACTCTTTCTTATAAATAATAACTAATAGTATTTTATTGCACACTCGATGCGTGTGCTTAAAATACAAATACATAATATTAATTTATATTTGAAATATTTATAAAATTTAATATATAATAGATGAAAGATTATCTAAAAAATTTTCTAAGGATGTAATTATAATAAATAAAAAAATTGAGGAGTACAATAGTCATTACTCATATTAAATAAATTATAAAAATAAGAATCAAATTGCAATAAACTTTACACCGACAGTTTTTATCTACCGGACTCCTTCCACTTAATAAATAGTATAGATTACATTTTTCACTCTTACTTTTTAGTATTTGGTCCTCCGATTTCAGAAAATTTCCTAAAATATTGATGGACTAAATAATGTGACGTGATAAAATGGAATTGCCAATAATAGAAAATTAAGGGACGTTAAATAAAAAGAAAAATGTTACCCTCAAATCTTAACTGAAAAAAATTAAATTAAAAAAAAAAAAAGGGAAAGCACACACAGCCTGCCGTTAGGTAACAGATAGTTTGCGTTAGGGCAAGCAAAAAGAAGATTACAGCTGCCCCAAGTTTCCTCGGCAACGCATCGTTGCGAAAAAAAACCCTAAATCCTCTGACTCTGATCAGCCTCAATAATCATGGCCGCAAGAAAAATTGTCAGGGACTTGGTCGTCTCGGGACATCTTCGTCGTAGGATGTTCCTTTCGTCTTCGCAGGTATGCTGATTGATGCTCCTATTTGAGCTTGGGCGTTTTTTTTTTTTTAATTATTCCTTAATTTAACTCCTTGTGTGGTGCGGCGATGATTTTTTTTTTTTTTTTCAGGTTTCGGGTAGGTTTTCAGGGTTGCCGCCGTTCGTACCACTGGGTGGGCATCCGTTTAGACGTGAGTACGGTGTGTTTAATGAGTTTTCAAAGAAGATAAAAGGCGAAGTTGATAGGTAGGATTTCTTTTTTCCTCATTTCTCCAAATTGACTGCTTGGGAATTTTAATTTTAATTTTTGGTTATCTATTTATTTCGATCGTGTGATGGAACACTCTTTGCATGCAGTTGTCTATTTGTGCTCGTCTTTCTGGACCTTTTGTTTATGTGCTGATTTTCATATAGTTGTGAATCATTTTTCCTGCCTTTTGGAATAACAATTTTCAGGTTCTCATCTTAGATATGTATGTAGGTTTGACATTTACTGAATGATTGGTATAATTCACAGTAACTTTGCTAAAAATTTTGCCACGTCTTTGGTGGGCCCATTCACATCCACGAGAAATGTTCTTTGTCGTTTGGTACGGCGCATGCATATCTATAACGAGAATGGTTTCCGTGTTACTGTGAAGTCTTTATGGAAATTTAATTTTAGCGATATTTATTCTTTCGCTCACCTATACAAGAAAACGTTTTGATTTGGCTATAGGAATCAAGAATTTCAAAAAACCGTGAAGGAAATAAAAGAAAAAGCTGAAGAGTTGAAAGGAGTGAAGGAAAACTTAAAGGCCAGGTAGTTTTGCTGAAATTGTGCTTTCGCCTGTTGTATAGGAAATCTAGTTATTTATTTAGAGGCTTAGACATACTTTTGTATGTCAAGTCTGGCAGAAACTTCCAATGGGAGCTCTGAGATGGTGAAATCCCAAAATGCAGAACAAAGCAGACTACGGAGCAGCTGTATAAGCATGTAGACGGTGTTTGGACGGAGACTGAAGGAAGGGCAAAGAAGGTATAAATCTTTATCATATTGGTTCTGTAATGGCTACCTTAATTTTGAGTTTAAGACGTGATGCTGACTTACTTGAACTATATCATGGGAAAGTTATTGCTTTTTCTTTTTAACTAAGTACATGGGAAGAATTGAGATGTTGAAAATCTTTTCTTGTATCTTCATTAAGTTGCGGTATGATATTATAGTAACTGTTGTAGTATGTTAATGTCCGTTTTTATTTATGCGATATTCCATTTTATTTTGTTGAGGTTTATGCTGATGTGGAAGAGAAGATTATGTCAGCTAAAGAGGAGGTATGTAACCTCAATTCCATGGCATAGAGGTATTTGCATTAAGCAAAATTTGGAGTGGGCTTGTGAGAAAAATCTAAACCTTTATTCAGGTCAAAGAAAGTTTTGGTGTTGGAAAAGAGTCAACAGGAAGCAATGAAACTACGGGTAGTCAGAACACTAATGACAAAGACGAAGCCAAGTCTTCTGGTGAAGAGACGCAGCAGGCCCAGGGGCAAGGACAGCAGTCTGAATCTAGTAATAATTCTGAAACACTATTTGGAAAGGTTAAATCTGGCGTTTCTTCCATCTCTCCAAAGATTTCATCTGCATTCCACAAATTAAAAGATGCGAAGCCTATTGACTTTGTGAAGAAAGGCTATGATATTGTGAGGGATGAATTGAAAGGCCAACCTAATAAGAGAAAACACCTTGAGTATGATGCTTCTTCTTCCACTCCTTCGCAAAAAGTTGAAAGAAGCACACGGACAGACATTGTTGTGTTGCCTTCGAAGCAATCACCATGGAGTAAGAAATGGGAAGCATTCAAGAATAAGGTTATATGTTGGGGAAATCGTTTTCCCCCTTTTTAATTTTTTTTTACCCACACCACATTATGCACTGTCATAAACTTTATTTTCGGTCAAACCACTTCATTCACTGTCATATCACATTGTCTGACAGGTAAATGGAATTTTTTCCCCATTTGGGGACTGGCACCTAATTGTCCATTATATGTTCTGCACTTCCACTCTGATCTGGCAGGTTATAGGCGTTGCTAAACTTTCCTTTGCTGACCTTATTCTGATTTCTATTGTCTCAGGTACGAGCTCATCATGTGTTCAAGCACGTTAGTGGTTTACGTGAGCCTGTCCAGGAGGTATAGTTTCTCTGGTGCTTAACACTTACTTTGCACTTTCATTAATGATTGATTAGAAATTACCTAGGTTATTAGTCTCCTCGCAACGTTATAAGTGGTCAATGGTTGCCGTCTTCTGTTAGATTTTGCATCCCTTATGCACTTAGAATGATGAGGCTTTCATATCATAAGTGTTCTATTGTCTTGTCAACACATGGTCGTTGAATATCTCATCAATATTGTGTTCCTGAATTGGTCTTCATGATGGCTGGCTGCCATGCTCCATCCATCCCCATCATCATCTCTGATAAATTGCATGGCACATGCCATTCTTTCTTCTTTATTCCAGTGCATGATATTTATTAGAATTTGCTTCCAGATTGCACAAACACTCATGCATTATATAGTTCAAAAAACTTGAAATCATGATTATTCTCTCGTTTAGCCAAGATCTTGTAAGCATATTTGCATTACCTATCATTTCCTGTTGCTGTGTGGAGCTAGTCTAGTTGTGATGATACTGACTTGTTCATTACTCAGTTTTTACTTCATTATATTAAATGAAGGAGATATTACTCCTAGAAGCATCTCTTGCATCAATAACTTAGTTAAGGAATTTTACTATCTAACTCTGAAGTCTCATAACCAAATTTTCAGATTGCTGAAGATGTGCGAGAGAGATGGGAAACTAGTGATCATCCATTGGTTGATAAAATCCAGGGGTATGTTTTTATTATTTATTTTCCTATTTTAATTTCAGTGCTTGTACAAGGCATCAGAATTTAATAAACTGTTACTTTCCTTGTTTCATTTAGTATTAGTGAAACGGTCCTTGGAGAATCAGATGCTGCCACATCATATAAAGAGATCCGACGCAGGGACCCGTGAGATCATATATTCTCAATTTCAATTCTATTTTTAAATGGTCTTTGTTTTGTCTGCCAAACTCTTAGGTTATTGTTTTTTCATCTAATTGTGTTGTCTAGGAACTTCTCCTTACCAGAATTTGTGGCAGAGGTTCATCAAGTGATAAAACCCGTACTCAATGCCTATTTTAAAGTAAGTATTCGAGTTGTAGTGTGAAATAGTATGCTCAATTTATATCTTTAATCTCCCTGGCATTCTTTTAAGCCTGTCTGTAATCATGGAGAACTTCTTTTAGACCTCTAGCTGACCAATATGCGTTCGTTAGAATGTTATCATCCTACAGTAATAGATTCTATATGTGGTATTATCTTCAGGGGGATACTGAAGTATTAAAGAAGTATTGCAGTTCCCATGTGATTGAGCGGTGCAAAGCAGAGCAGAAAGCTTTTGAAAGTCAAGGAATATTTTTCGATAACAAGGTTGGAGTGCATGCTGATATATTTCCTTTTTTACTCTTATCTAAATATTTTTCAGCAATCGGCAACCTTAAAGAATATGATTTTTTTTTCCATGCAGATTTTACATATATCGGAGGTCGAAGTTCGAGAGACCAAACTGATGGGAGACACCCCTATAATTATTGTGGCAGTAAGGACTTAATACTCTGTACCTCATTTGCTGCATGAATATCTACTTCCATTAGAGCATGCCAGTCCCAACACTTAAGACCACATAACCGTAAAGAGTAGTACGTCGTATTTAATCCGTGTATTTAGGTTCCAACATACATGCTTTCATTCTTGAGTGGATCAACACTACTTCACGATTGAGGCCTACCGTAAATACATGATGAGGTTATTACCGCTGATTATCATGCGATTTACTTACACTTTACACACAAATGTTACAGTTCCAGACCCAGCAAGTGTACTGCGTCCGCGACCGGCTTGGAGCAATAACAGAAGGCGGCCAGGTAAAGTTCAAAGCTTTCTCTATATTTCCGTGCATCCCATCCCTATTCGTTATGTTCCATTTTTTCAACGCTATGTTAGCGCTCCATAATCATTCTTCTGAATCGATCGAGACTTTTTTCTGTCTTTTGGTTCTACGACAAGCAGGACACAATCCACACCGTATACTATGCGTGGGCTATGCAGCAGCTTGATCCTGACGAGCAGGGTGATGGTGGCGCTCCTTACTCGATATGGAAGCTCAGAGAGATGCAACAACTCGGCGTTCGGGCACTTATTTAATCTTATTATCAACTGCTATTATTATTTTTTTCCTTCTCCAAAGCCTCGCATCGATAAATTTTGATGATTTGTTATTTGTTCGGCGGCCGCTGGGGTGCGTTTGCTTAGGGTTAATAAAACCTCCCATGTATGGAATGGAATGGATCATTGCTAATGCAGACTGACGGATATTTATATGTTTCAGTGGAAAAATGAGTTGCTGAACTTTGCACTCTCAATGGTCTATTCTATGAAAGAGTTCTTTGTGATTTTGATTTTTAATTTCAAGTGAATCTATTTTTTTTTTCCGTAATAATAATAGAATATTGAAATTTCAATCAGAATTTGATGTAATAGGTTTTTGTAAGACGACAAAATATGGTAGTTCGACTATTAAGTTATGCTAATAAGGTAAAACTATTAAGTCATGCTAATTAGGGAAACTATTTTAGGACATGGTGGTGTACGACATGCGAATTTCGAGTCTATAACATCATCAAGAAAATTAAAGGACTTGTAAAAAAACCTAACCTATAAACAATAGAAATGACTATGATTCTTCTTCGTTTAGGTTACAAAGCCGTAGATAGAAATTATCGGACATGACGTACTTGGACCAGTAAGACTTGTACTTGGCGATTGCAAGATCCAACCACGGTTTATAATTACCGTTATAATGCACAACAGCGGCGTTGTCTATCTCGGTCTGGTTAAGCGCCGGGTCGTAGCCCAGGCCCAGCACGTGCCAGCTTCGGTCGAGTGGGTAGGTCAGGTTGTAGAAAGTTATAAGGCCCGGCGGGAGCGTCCCGAGTTTCCAAAGAGTCCTATCCTCATTCTGCAAATCAAGTTCGGAAATTAGGAGAAAGCTACGTAAAGACGACATGACAAAGAACTCAATGAATTTGGGTCCTCATTAGATTTGCAGAGGAATGAATGCCTTTCTTTCCCAGCTTAACTAATGCATTTGCCCAAGTATAGAAAAGAAGAAAATGGGAAGACTGAAGAAAGAATATTACTTACCATGTCTTGCCAATAATGGTAAATCCCGGTAATGTTCCGATTCCTCCACTGACGCAGGTCGAACATATTCATGCCAAATGCCCAACCACAGGCATTTGGGTCGAAATTCTCGGATATCTTAGGATTAGAAAAATTGAGGTACTTGTCGAACCGATGGAAGCTCTCCTTGCAGGTTTCTACAGCACCGTTGACCATACCTTGCAGATCGACGGACCATAAGGGCGTTAGATCCTTCTGAACAACAATGTCATCATCCAAGAACAGTATTTTATCCAGCCGTGGAAAAACTTCCGGAAGGTAAAATCTAAGATGGTTAAGCATAGAGAGGTATTTGGGATTCCTGTATTTAAGGTTGTCCGAGCCCGTCGTGACAGATGATGCTTGGTGCGCCTTAAAATAGTATTCAATCATCCTTGAAGACTCAAGCTGCCGAAGGACAGGGCAGTATGAAGAATTGAGCCAAGTGAACTCGTCCACATTCTGAACTTGAACTGCTGGACCAACGGGAGCATTGACTAGGAACCACATCTTCATAGCCGCAAAATTCAGCTTATCAGTCACTATGTGGAAGACGTGTTTGTCAGGCTCTTTTGCATTCAACGCTGTCGAGTTGACAACAACAGAGGTTGCAAGTACGTTATCAGAAAAAATAGCATAATGGTATAGTGAAGGATCTTCAAGCTTCTCTTGGTTCGGAAAACCCTTTTTATCATAACTGTATAGCTTATAATCTGATGTAAGAGCCAACGGAATGCAGTGCAATGGTCTGGGGACCGTTTTGGCAGCTAGCTGTATCAAAAATGTACTCTTCTTCTTCAATGAGTTCACGTTCGTCTCAGTTGACTGCAGCATTGCTCTCAACTTCCTTGCCACTGAAAGACAATCGTACAACTGGTCCTTTGCTGTAGCGAGAATGCGTCCCATTGATTTTGCTTGATCAAGTGCACTGAAGCATGCAGAAAAAGAGAAGAGTAACTAATTAAATCCCGCATTCGTCAGACTTAAATTATAACTGAGGCTACGAGGAAAAACCTTGGATGAAGATCATTATCAGTAGTTGCTTCTCTGATAGCAAGTTCACTTTCCCTAGAATGTTTGATAAGAGAATCATAAAGCAGCGTATGATTCTTAGATTTGGAAATTGCGGCATAAGCTTTGGCCATTATGATTTGGTCCCGTATAAGTTTTACAGTGGAGTCCGAGTTCGGATTATCGTACTCTTTCCGCCATATATTATACTTGCCCTTGATGGTAGTGTCGAGCTCTACAGCTCGTTCAATAGCAGCTTTCTGCATCTGTTTATCAATTTCCCGGTCTTGTGCAATCAATTCTGCACTCCGCCTTTCCCTCCTTTCCCGCCTTAGCATCTACTAGAACATGAAGAACAGCAGTAACCAACCAGACATAACAAAATATACACGGTGTACTTAGCAGAGTAGAAAGTTCACCTGTCGCCTATGTTTCACAGGATGTGGGAAATTTTCTTTCCCATGCATCATTTCATCATCCAACATATTGACATCATAAGAATCAACACCTTTTTTCGTAGAGCTCATTTCAAATCCAAATTGGTCACCAACTACCTGAGTTGGGAAAAAGATGAAAATACTGAGCCAGAACCATCACCAAATGGACATCGAAGAGTCCAGAAGACAAAGAGAACTAGAATTTTTTTAAAAGTCATCGCCAGTCACCGGTGGATTCTTCTTTTCATTCTTATATTCAGGGCTTGTCCAAACCCAGGATGCGGACAGATCCCTGGATTTGATACTCTTGACGCGGACAACACCAGACGGGTTGGTGTATGTCACAATTACGTCGATGTCCTGCATGAAGTAAGCAGACTAAGCCCACTGAAATTGATGAAATAACTCCATTGAAGAGAAGAGAACGAAGTAGTTTGTTACCTTCGCATCGGGACGGGCAGTAGTAAAACTGCTATTGCTATGTTCCTGTCACAAAATCATTTAGTTCCAAATCGATGAATCATCAGCTTTAACATTCAATGTATTCGCTTTCTCGAGGCATGACTTACTGCTGTTCAGAACTCACCAAACTTTATCAGAAACCTCTATATGTCACTAAGAAGGCAAAATCAGGAATACAAATAAATCTAAACGGCAAAGCACTTTTGTCCAGGTCGTGCTATTTTATCAACATTTGTGTGAATATATATGAAGCAGAGAAATAAATCACAAACAATCAAGAAACTGCAGATAAATTGATGGATCAACAGTTGAGAGCACCTGTCGGCTAATGCACCGTGGGCATTCATACAGAGAGGAACGCTCCAGGCCATTTCTGAAATAAGACAGTAGCGGAAATATGATTTTTCATCAAAAACATCTATCTCAGTAGTCAGCTGATTACAGAACAAACCAAATGATACACAAGTGGCTAGATAGATCACAGGAGAATAACGGGCCAAACTTACGATTGAGTCACCTGCGCTTCGATTAGAGAGATGTAGAACAAATCCTGCAGCATATTTATTCCATTGAATAAAAATTCAGCAAATTAGCAAATACTCAATTCTGTCGGTAGATTCACTAAACGATCAGTAGTTCACAAGCTAAGAGAAAGTGCTGGCCGGATTGTCTTACCAGGAGGAAAACGAAGCTCATTGTGAGCCACATCATAGTCGTCAAACGCGCTCGTCTTCTTCTCATGGCGGCAGATCAAGCAGCCGAGCAGCGATGTTTGCTCAACAAGTGATTAGCAATAAAAATAAGAGATCCATAACAGTAATATCCGTATCACCATAGCAATAACTGCATCATGCATTCTGATTCTTTTGTCCTTTTCTCTTTTTCTTCCGTTTCAATCATCTGATTTTGCTGATGCCATCCATCCATGTCGTCTCCCTCTCCAAGCTCTCCTCCGCTCCAACGACCCGATATCTAAGTTATTGGGCCGTTTCATATTAAGTGGGCTTACATGGACCAATAGGCCCATTTGACATCCTTTCTATTTTTTCGATTGGCCGGGTCGAGGTGGTGGGCCCCATGATCGTCGGAAAAAGTGGGACCCACATGATAAATTTGGTAGGACCAGGTGAGGTCTTGTGTGGACTTTGAACAAAAATAAGCCCCGGCAGAGGTTGATGAATTGTCCAATAATCGATAGCAAGATTCAGCGTCAATCAAACCGTACTAAATCAGTTGTAGCGACTACGATGGTGTTGTATAAAGATATTCAGTGTAAAAAAAAAGGAAAAAAAACCACGCCCACATTGCACAAAATTTAGAAAAATTATCATAAAAAACGAGACATTTATTTAAGCCAAAAATATAACAAATTGAATATTTGATGCTACAATACACATATACACATTCCATCCAATATTATTGGAAAATCGTACCCAAAAAAAAAAAGAAAAGAAAAATAACAAACCACAATAATCAACAGATTGCACCGTATAAGACCCGACCCGACCCGACCAAAAACCGCTACTTACATTTTCTTTGGATGACCCGAAAATCTCGCTACCCACCTCGAAAAACAACATGTTTTCCCGGACATCACTAAGCCCGGGGCGGTAACGGATAGGCCCGACGACCCGCTTCTCGCCTCGGCTCGACCGGAGAACGATACTGCCGACGTTGATCAGCCGCCGCTGCTGCCGCCCGTCCTCTAGGTTCCCGAGGCCTTTCGTTGGCGGATTCTATCAGCTCCAGCGCCTCGACTATCTCCTGCATGGACGGCCGACTTTTCGGTTCGTTTTCGAGGCAAGTTATGGCAAGCTGAGCTATCCGCGCGGCCGACCTCGAAGGGTACCGTCCCTCCAGGCGGGAATCCATAACCTTCTTAAGCCCCTTCCTGTCGCTCAACAGCGGCTTGATCCAGTCGACCAAATTGTGCCGGCCGCTCGGGCGGTTCGGGTCGTGGGCACGTAGCCCCGTGAGCATCTCCACCAGCACGACGCCGAAGCCGTACACGTCGCTCTTTACATACAAGTGGCCCGTCGCGACGTATTCGGGCGCGGCGTAGCCGTGCGTCCCCATCACCTGGGTTGTTAGGTGGGACCTGCTTGCCGAGGGGCCCACCTTCGCTAGGCCGAAGTCCGATAGCTTGGCGTGGTAGGACTGAGACAAAGATCGACCCGACGTCAGTAACTATATAGGATCGTAATAGCTTCGGACGTAAAAAGGATGTTGGAAATAAAGTGTATAAAATTATAATATGATGCACACTGCATTCAAGCTTAAACATTTAGGCGAAGTGGCAATTTAACATGGTATCAGAGCTCAGAAGAGGTCATGCGTATGAATCTTCACAACTACCCATTTAAGAAATTATACGCATAAGAAATAAATCAGCCTAGAAACAGTGTTAGAGCACACAGACAAAGAGAGGTCATTTTACAACTATCCATTTAAGAAATTATACGTATAAGAAATAAATCAGCCTAGACGTAGGATCGTGTTGAAAATAAAGTATATAACACTAAAATATGATACAGTCCCTTCAAACTTAATCATCTAAAAGCCGGCAAAGACTCACCCCATCAAGCAGTATGTTTGAAGCCTTGAAGTCTCTGTAAATGACTTTTCTTTCCAAGGAGTGTAAGAACGCAAGGCCTCGCCCAGCTCCGATCAATATCTTAAGCCTAACGTCCCACGGCAGCGGTTGAGCAGCAGAGCCTCCTATACGTAATCAACCCCGTCAAAATCAAAACGTATCGTATGCATACAAAATAATGCCCGAAAAAATCTATTTGCATACTTCCGAAAAGATGGTTCTCTAAGCTGCCCTTTTGCATGAACTCGTAGACGAGCAGCAGCTCTTCCTCCCCGCAGTAGCCCAACAGCTTTACCAGATTGGGATGAGAAAGCGTTCCAAGAAAATTCACCTCGGACTGCATATGAAAGCCAAGCAAGTTATTCTCAAACGATAAACTTACGTGCGAGGGCTTCAATCTAAAACCGATTTACGACCCGGGCTGATAAAGTTCCCAGCCAAAGAACCGGCGGTTTAACTAATTTATTCATTCCATAAGTTAGGGGCGACACTTTCATGACCCCAGTTTACGGAATTGCAATTTAAGAGCATTAACTTTCAAAATTAAAGCAATTTAATTACACAATGCGTCGAAAACCTAATTTTTGTTTGGGAGTTCAACACGTGATCTGCGCATGCCAAATAATCTGGTGATAAATCCTATGTGGCGTTAGAGTTGGTTATTCGAGAATAAATCCTACGTGACAGTTTCAGGACACACATCTTACGAGTTTGCAATTTAAGGACGCTAACTTTTAAAATTTAATGGCACAATCAGATTTTCGAAGCAACTTGTCCTTGAATTGCTTCGATTTCAAAATTAATATCCTTAAATTGCAACTGTGCGGGACGAAAAAAAAAAAAAAAGTAGTTAATCCGAGAACCAACTGTGATACTGTAAGTTTGATTCATACTTGCCATTCCTCAAGTCCCTGCATGCTCTCTGAATTCAACTTCTTGACGGCGACGATGGACGGGGCGGGCCCGTTTTTGTCCCTGTCGAGGACAAGCGAGCCCTTGTAGACCTTGCCGAACCCGCCTTCGCCGAGGACGGTATCATTTCTGAAATTTCTCGTGGCGGATCTCAGCTCGGAGAAGGAGAACATCCTCACCTTCGTGTGGTGGCCACCCACCATCATCACCCCTCCCGCCCGATCGTCGATCAGCCTGCTCATGCCGGAGGAAGACAGTGCCTTCGATGATCGGCTGCTGCTGGCCGCAGAAACTGTGCTGGCGGCGCTGCTGGTGGCAGCGGCGCTTGACGACCACATCGTAGTAGCCGATGCTGACGTCAGCTCTTAAAACATACATGATCGGAATGATTAGATTATTTCTAACAAGAGCTCCGACGGAAAAAAAGAAAGGCCCAGAAAAAAAGATCGACGAAACCAACCTGAATTGAATTGGCCGCTGCCGACCGGCGATTTCTTCCGATCGGCGGAAGCAGAACTGCTGAAGCAAACGCCCATGACTAAAATCAGCTAGCATAAACCCAAGAAAATAGGCGCTCTATCACGGCGGCGGCGATGATCAAATCAATTATGTCCGTACGTACATCGGATTTCTTCCCTCTAGGACAGATTATTTATTGAAATGACAAATGAATCTAAGGATTAAAGAAAGAGCAGAGTATATAGTCAAGTCAAACAATGGGAACGTAGAAAAACAGATAGTTGACCAGTCAGAGTCAACGAAAAGTTTCTTCTACTGCCCATTTCTTAATTGCGTGGTTAGCCATTTTCTCGAATATTAAAAACCTCTGTAATAGAATCAAAGAGTCAACGCTCGAAGTTATGTACGATCTTTCAGGATTCTCACTATATCCATATAGATCCGGGCCGGACCCGCTAGGCTGACCCATGATCCGACCCGTCAGAAGTTCGATCCGTTTCCACCATCCTTGGCACTTTTGCTCTGTCTTTATTGCTGCATAATATCATATTACTAACTCTCTCCATTATCAAAGATGCGAGAGAAGAAACCATGCCAGCCAAAGGACGTGACTTTATTCCAAAAGCATCAATTTGCCTCCATGATTGATGATTACAGCCCAACCTAATCATGATTTCATAAAGATAATTTACTACATCTGTGTGCCAAATGGAGTGTAAGAACATGTGCATTTGAAAGAAACCCTACTGAGTATTATTGTATTAGTGAAGACTGAAGAGTTTTGTAATATCATTTTCCAACCAAGAATGTAATGGAATTTGTACTTTCAACACATTTTCTTCCCTACTTCTTTGTGCGTTGTTAGCCAGTCAAATGCGAAATAAATATCACCAAGAGAGGTTTCTCTTCTCATCCACTCACCACCTCCATCGCCCCGGCCCACCACCACCTTATATCCTTTCTCTCTCTCTGCACGAAATCAACCTTAATATTCCCAAGCAAACAATCAAGCAACACAATGTCTGAAGTGTCACGATCCATAGCAGCTTCTTCTTCCTACTCACTATGGGAATCCATGAACGATTGGTTCACTCCCAAGGTGCTCTTCGTCCTCCTCAATGTAATGATAGGCACAATTGTTTTCACATCGTCGCTGGCAAACCGTAGACAGAAACATCAAAGCCGACAAGGGAAGGAAAGGCCCATCCCCAAGAACGCTGGTATAGATAGATCTTCCTCTGTTCTTCAACGTCTCAAATCGATTAACTTGTACGCTCAGTATTATAGATCTCAAGAAGAACCTCAGAGCCACAATCTGAGTCATGATCATACCCATCGTTTATCCCAAGATCAGTATTCCCAGGAATATCTTCGTCAGGAATTATCGGTTAAATCGCAAGATTCTTACGTTTACGAAGAATCGGAGAGGGCCCAGTTCGTTTTCAGTGAGAAAGATCCAATCTTGGATGGTTCATTACTAGCCCATGAAGTAGAAGCACAAACTCAGTTCTCTTTCAGTGATAAAGATCGAATCTTGAATGATTCCTCTCAGCTCATCCATGAAGGGAAAACTCAATCCCAGCTCGCTTACGATCAGGCAAACGATTATACTCAAACCCACGAGGAAAAAACGTCAGCAGCAACTGAACAGAGCATGGACGAGGTCTACAGCCAGCTCGCAGGCGGCGGCATTCACTTTGATAGGAGAAAATCAGACACGAAACCTAAATCCGGCGAGACTCCGGCGAGGATGAGGAAGTCGGCGAGCCTCAAATCAGCCTTCGGACACCTCGAAGAAGATGATGCCACAACTTTGGAGTCACGGCGTCCGGCGACCTCGCGAGTAAGCGGAAGTTGCAAACCGACCGACGGTGACTCAGAGGTTGATGCGAAAGCTGACGACTTCATCAATAAGTTCAAGCAGCAGTTACAGCTACAGAGGCTGGACTCCATCAATTCATCAGGTACAAGGACATGATTGCAAGAGGAAGTGCGAAGGGTCAATAAGGTAATTTTACTTTCAACATGGGTTATTTCGTAAGTGTTTGTTTACTGCAGGGGTAGTGGTGAAATAATTGGTTTTATGAGGGCTGATTTGATATATAATTGTTCTTATAATCTTTCTTTAGAGAAAAAAAAAATTATTGATGTGATTAACACAATTTTGTTATAAATATTACATATTAATAAGTTTTGAATAATCAAAACAAAATCCGAAAAAAATATAGGTATGAAATAAAAAAAAAAGAAAAAGAAAAAGAAAAAATCAGCAGCAAAAATGGCCACCACCACATACTCGCTTCTTCTCTCTCTAAATCCGCCATTGTCGTCGTCTTCGCAAGCTCTGCAATTCCCCATATCCATACGCCACCAACCAAGAAGACTACTCACACAGCCCAACAAAGATTCGTCTTTTCCCAAAATACCCTCGTGGTCCTCCAAGAGCAGCAGCAACAACAACACGCCTTCCGAAACCTGCCCAGTTCCATTCGAGCAGCAGCCCATCAACGAATACCAATCCCTATCCACCTCCTTCCCATTTTCATGGGCGTCCGGCGACTTCATCGAGTACTTTTCGCGCCTCTTCGTGACCGGCGCCTGCTTCGCAATCTTTGTCGGCCTACCCGTCTCGTGGGTCGGGTCGGTTGGGCCCAAATCCGAGCCCGTTAGGGTGATCTTGGGCGCTGGATGCAGTGGGATCGTCGTGGTTATCCTCGCCGTCGTGAGGATGTACCTCGGATGGGCTTACGTGGGGAACAGATTGCTAAGTGCCACCGTTGAATGTGAGTAAGCTCTGATAGTGCTTTACACTTGCGTAGTGATCTTTCTTTGATTCATCAGTGACTTCAATTTCTTTTCTTTCCTCGAAAGATGAAGAGACTGGGTGGTATGATGGCCAGGTGACTTTGATAGACATTGATATCTTCTTCATCTTCCATTACAGCCATCTCTGATTACATGTTATTCAAGTATGTCTCTAATGGCTGCTGCAGATATGGGTGAAGACTGCAGAAATCTTGGCGCGAGATAGGCTGCTTGGTACATATACTGTAAGCCTATCTTTCTTGCAGCCCTCATTCAGTCTTTCACTTCTGAGGTTATGACATTGATAGAAACTAAAAAAAAAAAACGCAGGTGAAGCCTGTGCTTGATAGATTAAAGAACACTCTGGTGGGATTGGGGACAGCTTTGTTTATCTCTGTAGTCCTCCTCGTCAATTCTGAAACGATTACGAATAATAATATCGCCGCCCGAGAAGAGCCCGGCGGTAGAGCGATCCCAGGCGTTTACAACGATGAATCGGCGAGGACTTTCGAGCCTGATGCATTCTGTGGCTAAGTTGGTCGATGTGTGTATAGCAGTATGTTGTGTAGCTACAGTTTGTTTGATTTTCTTCTTCTTCTGTGTACAGTATATGTATACCAACGCAACGCAAAGATTTGGGTCGTTATTGTATAGAAAAAGATGAGCAATACCTTTCGACTTAGCTGCCACCGCCGCCGAGCGGTGGCCGGTGGAGGCGAAGAAGCGTTGGATGACTGTGAGTTGCTCTGTGCAGGAACAATAGGGTGTTTACGCTTCTGATATTGCTGAAGTGAGTGACACTATAAAGGAAAATTAATAAAAAAAAAAATGAATAATGAACTTCCTTTCCTTCTAAGCGGCCAAACGGCGTCGTTTAGAAATACAAAATGCGCGGGGGGCAGAAGAGTCATTTCAAGTTGTCCCATCTCCCACCCAACGTAATACAATTCCAAGCCCCTCTAAAAAGCAGCACAGTCCACTCCACTGTCATTCTCTGTCCTCAACGTACCACTTTCTCTCTCTCCCTAACTCCACGGCGGGGATCCGAGGAGTTTCGGGGAAAAGTAATCGTCGCTGCTGAGGATTAATTAGTGAACGTAACGTAAGTTCTTTCAGTTTCTTCACTGTCTTCCGTCGAAGCTATAACAAGTCGAGTTTTTAAGTAACTTCTGTGAGGTATGTTCTCCTTGAGTACCTACTGGTCGTTTGCTGATTGATGCTCTATTGGACCTAAGTTTGTGTGATCGGTGATTGAAACTATAGAAGTACTACGGTTTCTTCGTTTATGTTTGTTTTTGTCTGACTTTGTGGTTTCTTTGGTAACTTTCTATGACTGTGCGTTTTTCTGCTATTCAGCTTTTCTGTTTATGAATCTCTCCTTATTTATTATTTGTTGTTTAACTAGTGCCGCTGTAGATAGCTTATTCATGTGTTCTTTTTTCAGTAGTCATCATGGCTGGAACGGCAACTGAAGGTTCTCAATTTGATGCATAGATGAAAGAATTGTAAGACTCTCCCATGAAAGATTAACACGCATATAATTTAGACGCTTCAGCTCTATGGAGTAGTCTATAAGTTGTTTGGGCATTTCTTTTCAGGCATAGGCTACCTAATTAACGATGTTTGTGTATTTGTATAGACTTGGAGCTGACGGCGAGGAGTTTTTCACCTGTTATGATGAGGTGTATGACACCTTTGATTCCATGGGCCTGCAGGAAAATCTTCTCAGGGGCATATATGCTTATGGTATGCGATTTCTTGTTGCAGTTTCTGCACATTGCAATATATTTTACCATTTGATGTGCCATTTGATAAGGTTGAACTCGAATTCCCACTGTCACATTATGGCGTTTCCATATTCAATGTCCTAATCTTTTGTTCCTATCGTCATTAAAACCACGATGTGTAGTTTTTGGGTGATTCATGTGCAACTTTCCTTGCTGGGGGTGATAGCTGAGATGTTAATTGTTATCCTTGAGTCTTATAATTTGTTGGAAAGAGGTTCTCATTCATGTCTTTCGTGAAGGTTTTGAGAAGCCATCTGCAATTCAGCAAAGAGGCATTGTCCCGTTCTGCAAAGGGCTTGATGTGATACAGCAAGCTCAGTCTGGGACTGGAAAAACTGCAACCTTCTGCTCTGGAGTTCTGCAGCAGCTGGATTACAGCCTCGTCGAGTGCCAAGCACTTGTTCTGGCACCCACCCGCGAACTCGCTCAGCAAATCGAAAAAGTTATACGAGCCCTCGGTGATTATCTCGGTGTAAAGGTTCACTCTTGCGTTGGAGGTACGCTCGTTCGTGAAGACCAGCGAATTCTTTCTAGTGGGGTCCACGTTGTGGTTGGTACCCCTGGCCGTGTGTTTGACATGTTGCGAAGACAGTTGCTGCGACCAGATAATAGCAAGATGTTTGTGTTGGATGAAGCAGATGAAATGCTTTCCAGAGGATTCAAGGATCAGGTTCGTCTTCGTTTCTTCTCGCTCTAATCAATTTTTCTCCGCCCCATATGATGTGTTTCCCGCGAGGTTGCTACTACTAATCAGCGCCTTTCAGTGATTGCTCCTATTATTTCATCATACTGCTGATTACTGAGTTCCGCGTAAAAACGATTCACTGCTCATGTAATTTATATTTTGCAAGTTCGATCTTATGTCCTGGGTATGGCTGTTCTTTCAGATTTATGATATCTTCCAACTGCTGCCACCTAAGATTCAAGTCGGCGTTTTCTCTGCTACCATGCCGCCCGAGGCTCTGGAAATCACAAGGAAGTTCATGAACAAGCCAGTTCGCATCCTCGTGAAGCGCGACGAGCTGACCCTAGAGGGCATCAAGCAGTTCTACGTTAACATTGAGAAAGAAGAATACAAGCTCGAAACCCTCTGTGACCTTTACGAAACCCTAGCCATCACTCAGAGCGTTATCTTCGTCAACACTAGGCGCAAAGTGGACTGGCTCACAGACAAAATGTGCGGCCGGGACCATACTGTCTCGGCCACACACGGCGACATGGACCAGAACACAAGGGACATCATCATGAGGGAGTTCAGGTCGGGCTCCTCGCGGGTTCTTATCACCACCGATCTTCTGGCACGTGGAATCGATGTCCAGCAAGTGTCTTTGGTCATCAATTACGATCTCCCCACTCAGCCCGAGAACTATCTTCACCGTATTGGACGAAGTGGGAGGTTCGGCAGAAAAGGCGTCGCCATTAACTTTGTGGCCCGAGAGGACGAGCGCATGCTCGTTGACGTTCAGAAGTTTTACAACGTGGCGGTCGAGGAGTTGCCTGCAAATGTTGCTGATCTTCTCTAATGAGGAGTTTTGAATCCATGAGGTTTGATATCTTTCCTACTCTTTTAAGTTCTTTATTATCTTATTTACTTGGTTAGTTCTTAATGTGTCACAAGGGCTACCTTTGTGTTCGAACCTTCTATTTTCCTCCCCAATATGTGGCTGTTTGCTGTTATTATTTTATTTTTTTTTGTAAATTTTGCTTTCTGTATGATATTGTCTGGAATAACTGAATATTGGATTTTCTTGAATTTAATGCTGGGTTTTATGTTATTATGTGTTTACTTATTTATATAAAAATAACAATATTTATTTTGTCTAAGTGGGGTTTTGTTTGTCATATTTTCTGTAGTAAAAAGGGTGAGAATTTGGGTAAAGTCAACTTGAATTATGAGGTGTCATGAATTGTCATTTGTTTGGCAAAATAAGTCTCAAGGCATTAGAATAATAATAATACATATTCTGGTAGACTTGTTCAAGCCGACAAACATTTAGAAATTGATCTATGATTAGATTGTCCCTATATCGAAAAAAAATGGAGAAAAGATAATTTGCATAAAATTTTATATTAGTTTGTTTAATCACTTTGAAGCTAATTATACCTTCTATCTTGCTTTCAAGAATTTCGACTTAGCATCATTCTATTCGACCAATTTTGATATTCATCGAAACAAATAAAAAAACGATCACTATCATTCTAATTTAAAATTAAATCAAAGTGACATATCTTAAATTTCATTCAGTTAATAATCATATATTCGTTACTGAATAGGTTAAATGGTCGGAAGCATGATTTTTGATATGTAATCATGGATTCGATTCAACTTCCTTCTACGTGGATTGAAATTTGAGGAAGGAATTAGTTTCGCTGAAAGTCGAGGATTATTTTATAACTGACAATGAAAATAAATTTTATCGGAGTATGAAAACTTATTGGAGTATAAGAACTACGGAGGTTGGTCGAAGTGGTAAGCTTGGTATCGCTTAAGCAATGTCTCGGGCTCGAAACCTTGTGTATGTAGCACCCTTCGTCGGGAGCCTCACCCACTGATGCCAGGTGCGCGACTCGGGGCGAGTCCCGATTAGTCGGGGTAACCCGGAAAATCGGGCGGGCAACCAAAAAAGAAAAAAAAAAAACTACGGTAATAATAGTAATATGTTCAACCCTATGGCATAACCATTTTAATTTGTAGGGAAATTTTGGTTGATATTCCTGTAGTTAACCTTTTTCAGTTGGTAACCAAAATTATTTTTAACTTCGATAGATATTCATGTGTGTAAGTATTTTTTAATAGATATTCATCTGCTCAAAGTATTTATCAATTTTCGTGAGCTAAAGTATGACAGAAACATAATCTATTAAATTTTTAGGGGTAAACGAAACGTAACTCCACTCATAAATGAAAACGAAAGAAGAAAGAATCTCTATTATTATTATTATTATTATTATTATTATTTATTTATACTCCGCCCACAAGACAGCCACGAAGCATTGAGATTTCTTCTCCACAACCCCAAGAAAAAGAAAAAGGAAAAAAAAAAAAGAAAATCAATGGAAGCTTACAGATCAAAGTCCTTTCACAGCGACGGAAACATGCAGATTCAGCCGTACAACGGCCCTCCCTCGGCGTTCAACACCGATAATAATTTCAGATCGTACAGCACCTCCTACGCCTACTCCGACCCGCCGCCGCGGAACCTCGACCGAGAGAAAAGGTCAGCTTCATCGAAATCTTGGGGGTTCGTCGATCCTGAGTTTCAGAGGAAGAAGAGAGTTGCGAGCTATAAAGTCTACTCCGTCGAGGGAAAAGTCAAAGGGTCTTTTAGGAAGAGCTTTAGGTGGCTCAAGAATAAGTACACGCAGGCTGTTCATGGATGGTGGTGAAGAAAACTGATGATGATGAGGTCAAGAATCTTTATCTTTCCAATGATACGTTATAGGTCTTTCTTCCTCTTTTTTTTCCCCTTTTGTTGTTGATGAAAAGACGGGCTTTTTGTGGATTCAATGATACTGTTCCTGCATTTATATGTCATAAATTACTTTTTTCTTGCAATTGTTTTATGTTCATATGTCCTGCTGTTCTTCCTCCCTATGATATCTGACATGAAAGGTAATCAATTCAACTCATGTGGTTTATGTTCAAACAATGATCTTCTGTTTCATTTGGCATGGATTTTAATGGAGGAATCAGATTGTTGTTGTACATTGGACAATGAACAAGTAATAAGCAGGTAAAAAAATGGTTGTCCAAGAGGCCGAATCCATGTCTGAATTTTAAAACCACAGAGAATTGAAGGGAGGCGAAAGCCTTATTCGAACATACTGCAATTCCATTCGATGAGTTGAAGGCCTACTCAGCACACACGCAAAGATCGTGTCTTTCTTTCCGTGGGATAGTTACCGAGTTCTTCCATTTTCCAAATCTCGCGAGGGACATAAATTGCTGCAAAATGGGTCCTAAATCCTTCACATTTGCAAAGAATCTCTTCATTGAGTATACTGAGCTTCTTAAAGACAATCTTTGCCCGGGATATACTGAAGCAAGTACCTCCATTAGTGTTAAAAGCTCCTTAGCAATATCAGCCGAAAGAACTGTGTCTAGCAGCAGGCTTGATGAAAGCCTTCTTCAACGTCGAATAATGCCGTCGTCGACGTTGAGCAAAACCAACCTGCATAGGACATTTATCTACATTGTTGGAAAGATCATTACTTTATCTATATTGTGGAATGAAGGTAAAGTCTAAATCAATCACTTACTGGCTTTCTATGGATTCCCAGCTGAGCCCATATTATCATTTCCATCAACTCTTTCATGGCCCCATATCTCCTAAAAATAGATGAATTTGATCTGTGAAGGATAAGAGTTGAGATCTGCTGTTAATTTACCTGGAAGAGCAATAAAGGGTTCGGCTTTACGCTCATTCATGTCTGCGACGATTCTTACCTCCTCAACTGCTTGGCCGGAAATCTATCAATTCATATCCAAACATAAATTAACGCGGATTGAACTTTAAACTCAGAAGGTCAAAGAAAATCAAGAATTACATCACATCACATCACATACGTGTTGAAAAAAATTCAATGTTAAGGCAAGAACAGAGGTAGATGATGAGACTGCAATTTCCATGGCAACATTCCTCTTATTATCTGATTTTACTACATTGATAAAAATGCGTCAATCCAGACAAATAATTCTTCTGTTACATATCATTCTTACCAAAAAGGCCTTACCCAAGAACATGGCATCCACCATTAAAAAACTCTATGAGACAACAACCCCATTATACCAAGAATCAGACCAAGCCCACTATAAAAAATCAAATCTTTTCTCCTTAGTTACAGTCAAAATTGAAGGTTTTTCATCAGTCAATCAATTACAGTTAGAAAAATAGAAACAAATCAGTCTATACTCCAAGTAAACAGCAGCATCAGTGAAGAGTTTTATATGTCCCTGTTGAATACAATGAACGTTGTTCATCAAGGATTTTCTTTACTTTAAATGGCCTCATGGCCCATCAATCGATTTGTTTACCGTTGATTCTCCAAAATGTATATTGATGCTTGATTGATATCAAAATTTCAGACAATATTATCTACATTGTCGTCATTTTAGATTACTTAGCATTCATTTGAATTGTTCATAAGCACGACAATAACAATTTTATGTATTAATGTTATATAAAACAACTATCCCAAGAAAATAAATGCCATTCAATTACACGACCTTTAGATGCTACGAAGCTATTGGTATGTATATAATATAATAGAGCGATAATATTGCATACTTTAAGCTTTGCTTTTGCATCCATAATCTATATCTAGGCGTGGGTTAATGCCACTAACGATCTTATTACACCATTCATGCTGAGTTCATGAATAGAAATAATACCATGAGTATCATTATTTCCTTTGCCTTTTCTTCGTAAAGATCAAATGGGTCGTCTCGAATATTAATATTCTAGTTTTATTTGATTGCATGCCTAACGACTCATAATATTATATATATTTCCATTTTATTGCATTGCATGATGTGTTATTCAATAATCTGTAGTTCTAATGATAGAAAAGAGTATATATGAGCTTAACTTTTTATTCTTTTCAAGCTTTGTAATAAGATAATATCACACGCTAAGGCCCACAAGAAAAAGATTTGGTAATAAAAAAATCTAACAAGGCTTCCAAATTCCTACATAAAGCGACAAACCGCAACATATTTTGCTCACTCATCAAATCAAAAGGAGGGTCTTTTTATCGTAATGGAACAGTATTATCATTAGTATTATCCTCTTTTTGTTTGCTAAGGCTTAGAGAGATGGATGTGTACTGCAGATTTTTGCTTTATAGTTTTCGGCTCTCTAGGCGCATCTTGACAAAAGATTTCATGGTTTTAGGGTTTGTTTTCTATGCTAAAGATTGGTACCTCTCCTTCGTTATGACAAATAATTCAGTTATGACTGATGAAGATCATATCTTTTGCAAGGAGGTAAGGGCGGTGACAGAAGAGAGTGAGCGCACATGGTGTTTTCTTGCATGAATTGAGTCGGCATGCTCGAAGCTATGTGTGCTCACGCTCTTTCTGTCATCCCCGCAATCTCTCTCTCTCTCTCTCTCCATTGTGAAATGCATAAGCTTTTTTCTTTGAATTTTCTTCTGATGATATGATCTGTTGAATTTGCATTTGTTGCAGCTTTTGTTTAGTTGATGAAGCTAAGCTGCATGGCTTTCTCTTGAAGTCCCTTTTTCCTCGTTTATGGTTCTTTAGCTTCTTGCAGCCAATTTATATGAATATTTTCTTTCAACATATGATTCCACTATATTTTAATTAATACTTATATATGCCAATGGAAAAAACTACAGTGATTTCTCGTCGTAGTCTAGAAATTTTCGAAATGATTGCCTATATTGCCTACTATCTCGTTATAATATTCTATGTATCGTACGATATTTTCATTCCACCATGAAAAAACATTTTGTATTTTTGAATATTTTAATAAGGAGAAATAATGATGAAGCTAGCTACATATGGCTGGGTGCAAGATAGGAACATTTAGTTCATTTAGGATGTTCGAAGCTCCAAGAAACAAAGAATATTGTCCAATGAAACACATAACAAATACCAAAACCAAGTGTTTCTTACCTAAAATAAGCCAACTTATTACATATATATAGCCCCTAAAGTTTACAAGCTCTATCAACGTTATCCTATTAATTAATTGATTGATTTTTTAGAGAAAAAAAGGTTTATCATTCGAAAAATCTAATTTGGTAGTTCTATTGAATTTTTATGATATGTTTTCACCGTCTTAACCAAGTAAATTAAATCTTATATATTTATCGATTCAAGATAAGGATGAAAATAATATATGATATTTTATTTTTTGATTATTAATATACTTAAATTTTTTTTATAATATGGACTTCATATTGAAATATTCTTCAATATTATTTCTAAATTTGGATATGAATATTTCTACTAATACCAATATTTTTTAACTTTATTTGAAGATTGTTGATTATAACTTACTAGACGATAAAAGATGATATATATACGAAAACAACATCCAGAACTTCTCTTTTTCTCTATCCTAAAACGAAACAACGATCTGATTATCCCCTCTCCAACACCCTATTAGACAATATCAGAGCTACAATAAGTCGTCATGTGATTCAACCAAATTTCGATCATTATAGCGTACAATCAAAGCTAATCTGGACATTTATCGCCGCGCCTCGTGCGCGGCACCAAATGTCTAGTATATATATATATATGTCTACATACATAATAGACTCAAACTTTGCTCCTTGTTAGTTAGTTTTGATGCATTTGGAAGGAGGAACAATTCTTATGTACGCCGTCGACTAAACTGCCATTCTCCGAGATGTTATTGGCTGATGAGTTTGTGCTTCGAACTGCTTTCGGCACCTCTCTCGAGGGCGAAGATGCGACTAAACTGCCATTCTCCGCCGTCGTTCGATGGACGCGATTCGGCCGGCGCCATTGCACGTCCTTTTATCACTTAGCTGAGAATTTGATCAAAATCGAACAGATCTTTAATATATAGGGATTATTCTTGCATACTCATGTGGGTATCACCCAACTCCCTTGAGATTGTGACATGTGTCACACTTCTCCATCTCATGTGTTAATCTCAGCACTACATTTTAGATTGTGACATGTGTCACAATCTCAATGAAATTGAATATTACCCACATTGGTAGGATAGAAAGGACCAATATATAGATCTCTTCTGCTGAAGGGTATTTTAACAGTGGTTTTTTCTTCTCTCTTGAAAATAGGGCTATTTGGCGAAGGTTATATTGGGTATTACACTTTTCCAATACGATGCTGCACTGCATGTAATAGAACTGCAATTTGCCACCTGAGGTTTAGTGTATTATAATTTGACCCCATAAAATTTTATCATTTATAGACTTTATTTTGGAAGAACGTCGGTTTTGGTCCTCAATATTTCAAGTATGAACCACATATTTTGAAATGTTATTTTTAGTCCTATTATTATCGATTTTCGGTCATTTTATTTCCCGAATAATTTAATCGTTATTTTAAACGAAATTTAACACGTGAGACGAGGAAACGTGAAAACAATATGTAAATTGATATAATAATAAGAATATCAAAATATAAAATTGATATAATAATAATAAAATAGTATACAAGTCAACCGAGGAAGGGAAACGCAGCTATTCCAACAAAATCTGTTTTGATGCTGACAGCCGATCACCGTCTACCGGTTCATCCGGTAAGGTACGAGGAGTCGTCTCCACTATATATATATATATAAGAGAGCCATCGACGACAGAAGCTTTCATTCGACAAAACAAAACCACTGAAGGGCTAAGAATAAAAACATTCGACGCTCGTAAGTGTTCTAATCCATACTCATTCATTCGAGCTTGGTGCGTAGCCTAAACAGAAAAAAAAAAAAAAAAAAAAAACCCATTCGTTAGCAGACCACTGAAATCTTATTCGTTTTCTTTAGGTATCGATCATCAATGGAGGCGAATGCAGGGATGTCGGCTGGGTCTCATGAGAAGAACGAGCTGGTTAGGGTTCGTGGTGGCTCTGATGGTGGGGTGGGTATATCGCTATGTATATCTATTTGTTTATTTGAACAATCCAGGGCTTTTTTTACATTGATATGACTAAACATGGCTGATCACTCTTCCTTTTCTCGAATCAAATACTGATTAGGGTTTTGGATTGAATCATCCTCTGTTGATTGGGGTTGTGTATCTATGTTGATTAGGGTTTGCATGTCAATATTCTTCAATACTATTTTGGACATGGTTTGCTAATTTCTGCAGTTAAAGTCCTTGAAGAATTTTGACGGCGGGATTTGCCAGATATGTGGAGATTCTGTGGGGTTAACCTCCAATGGTGACTCTTTTGTCGCCTGCAGTGAATGTGCATTCCCTATATGCCGAGCTTGCTATGAGTTTGAGCTGAAAGATGGGAATCAATCATGCCCACAGTGCAAGACACGGTACAGAAGGCATAAAGGTCACATCTCAATATAGATGTATATATATATATATATATATATATGTATATAATTGGCTTTAGTTCTCCTGGGATTGTTGTATAAGGCCTAAAGGTTGCTTAAAGCTCATTGCTTTTGAATCTTTTAGGTAGCCGAAGAGTTGAAGGGGATGGTATTGATGACTTGGAGAATGAGCTCAGTTACTCTCATGGAAGAAGTAAAGCTAGAGCTCAAGGGCATGGAGATGATGGTGAGTTGTCGTCTGCATCTTCGATGGGCGGATCTCGGCCAATCCCTCTTCTTACCAATGGGGAGCCTGTAAGTTTGGCTAATCTTTTCTTGACTTACCATCTGTTTTGCCAAATGAAATGTTAAATTTGTCTTGCAGCTCTGAGAAATGCTGACCGTCCCAAAGTTCTGAGGACTAACTAGCTATTAAAATCTTGTTAATGACTATCCCTTCTCTTATATGTTGGCCTCTAGCTTACAATGCTCTGAGGGCTGGGATGCAGTGATTGTCTACTCATTAATATATATCTATCTTGTATATGCTTTCACTTGACAAATAGGTACCTGGCGAAATTTGTCCTTCAATGCAAGATACTAACTCTATCAGGAGCACGCCGAGATCTTTGGGCCATGGAGACCGTATTCACGCCCTTCCTTATGTTGATCCGCGACAGCCAGGTGGCGACTCTCTTAACATATTTCGTCGGTTTCACTGATTCGTTTGTACTTTTACTAACAACGCCTGCTTATTTCTTCAGTTCCTGTAAGAATTGTTGACCCTTCCCAAGACTTAAACGCTTATGGCCTTGAGAATGTCGACTGGAAGGAGAGGGTTGATGGCTGGAAACTGAAACAGCAGAGAAATATGGCTCAGATGACCATCCACAGAAAGAGGGAGAGTGAAGGCGGTGGATCGAATGGAGAACTTCCAATGTAAGTTGTTCCAATTATAGGCCAACCAAGGAGGTCAAAATGTGAACTTAATCAAGTTATAGCCCATCTTTTGGGATCTCTCTCTCTAACATCTCTTCATCTATGGCCAGGGTGGATGATCCCCGCCAACCTTTGAGCCGTGTTGTTCCTATCCCATCTGCCCATCTCACTCCTTATCGAATCGTGATCGTTCTACGGTTGATCATTTTGGGCTTTTTCTTGCAATACCGCTGCAGCCATCCCGTGAAAGACGCCTATCCGCTGTGGCTGACTTCAGTCATATGTGAGATATGGTTTGCCTTGTCGTGGCTGCTCGATCAGTTCCCAAAGTGGTACCCCGTCAATCGTGAGACATATCTTGATAGGCTTTCTTTCAGGTCAGTCTATATATGTTGTACCACTCTTTTAGGCAAATCTCTCAGTTTCATACTAAGTTTCTTTGTCTGCTGTCAGGCATGATAGAGACGGCGAGCCTTCACAGTTAGCACCCATCGACGTGTTTGTGAGCACCGTGGATCCCATGAAAGAGCCTCCTCTCATTACGGCCAATACCGTGCTGTCTATCCTTGCTGTTGATTACCCCGTGAACAAAGTCTCGTGCTATGTCTCCGACGATGGTGCGGCTATGCTGACTTTCGAATCTCTGTCTCATACTGCTGAGTTTGCGAGAAAGTGGGTGCCGTTTTGCAAGAAACACAGCATCGAACCTCGGGCGCCAGAGTTCTACTTCGCCCAGAAGATAGATTATCTCAAGGATAAAATTAAGCCTTCGTTTGTAAAGGAGCGCCGAGCAATGAAGGTGAGTATGGCAGATTCTATTCCTATTTTCTTCATATGGAAAAAAAAGGTCTGACTTCACTTTCTGAAACTACTCTCCTTTTGCCAGAGAGAATACGAAGAATTCAAGGTAAGGATTAACGCCCTCGTCGCAAAAGCGCAAAGAACGCCTGAAGAAGGATGGACAATGCATGATGGCAGTCTTTGGCCCGGAAATAACCCTCGCGATCATCCCGGGATGATTCAGGTACTTATATATATATTTTCTTCCATACTTTCTAATGATTATCTAATCTTTTTTTTTTTCGGTGGAAAGGTCTTTCTAGGGAGCACTGGCTGTCATGATACAGACGGAAATGAGCTTCCTCGGCTGGTTTACGTATCCCGCGAGAAGCGTCCAGGATTCCAACATCATAAGAAGGCTGGAGCCATGAATGCATTGGTTAGGGCTTTAACTTTTTCTAAATTTTCTTTGAGTCCATTTCTGTCGTCTCTTTTTCGTTATTGAAATCCATTCTGTCCGATGGTTTTTGGGGTTCCTCAGATCCGCGTCTCTGCCATCCTCACGAACGGAGCGTACCTTCTGAACGTCGACTGCGACCACTACTTCAACAACTCAAAAGCCCTCAAAGAAGCCATGTGCTTCATGATGGATCCTGCGTATGGAAAGAAGACTTGCTACGTTCAGTTCCCTCAGCGTTTCGATGGCATCGACCTCCACGATAGATATGCTAATCGCAACATTGTATTCTTCGACGTAGGCGCTGTTTTTCCCTCTATTATTACACAGCCTTTTAACAACTCCTTTTCCTATATATATTCGACGATTCTAAAACTTTCTTACCGTGCAGATCAACTTGAAAGGTCTCGATGGGATTCAGGGACCTGTCTACGTCGGAACTGGCTGCTGCTTTAACAGAAAAGCTCTATACGGCTACGACCCCGTCCTAAGCGAAGAAGATCTGCAGCCAAACGTAATTTTCAAGAGCTGTTGTGGTTCGAGGAAAAGGGGCAAGTACATGGCAAGAACTGAATCGACGACGGCCCCAATTTTTAACATGGAGGACATAGAAGAGGGCGACGAAGGTACGTATTAATTAATCCTTCTTGCGTAGGCGCTGTCGAATCTTGCGGTGAATTGACGCACAGTTTCGCTCGGCAGGGTACGATGAAGACGAGTCTGTTCTTACGTCCCATAAGTTCCTGGAGAAGCGTTTCGGTCAGTCTACCGTCTTCATCGCCGCCACCTTTATGGAAAACGGAGGTACGCCGCCAGCGGCAGGTTCTTCTACTCCGCTGAAGGAAGCGATCCACGTCATTAGCTGCGGCTATGAAGATAAGACTGAGTGGGGCAAAGAGGTAAGTAACATAACATCCTAGTTTTTTTATTACATTGAATGAATGAACCATACTAACCTTGGCTGGGCTCAATCTGATGCACAGATTGGTTGGATATATGGCTCTGTTACAGAAGACATACTGACGGGGTTCAAAATGCACGCCCGAGGGTGGTTTTCGATCTACTGTATGCCTTCTCGGCCGGCGTTTAAGGGCTCGGCCCCCATCAACCTTTCGGACCGTCTGAACCAAGTGCTGAGGTGGGCCTTGGGTTCCGTCGAGATCCTCCTCAGCAGGCATTGCCCTATATGGTATGGATACACCGGCAGGCTTCAGCTCCTGGAGAGGCTCGCCTACATAAACACCATCGTCTATCCGCTCACTTCGATTCCTCTGCTCGCTTACTGTATCCTCCCCGCTATATGTCTCCTCACTAACAAATTCATCATTCCCGAGGTAATCATCCTCCGCATGCAGTTTATCCTTTGTTGAATGACCACTTCGCCTAAAAGCTTAAGCTTGAAGGGAGTGTGTATCATTTTTTGTAATTTTATATACTTTATTTCCGACACGCCCCCTTATGGCTAGGCTGGTTTTTTTTCTTATATGGCATTAGACGTGTAATTTTTCTTAAATGAGTGGTTGTGAGGATTCGTACCCAAGACGTCTTTGGTCCCTGAGCTCTGATACCATGTTGAATGATCACTTCACCTAAAAGCTTAAATCTGAAGGGAGTGTATCATTTTTTTAATTTTATTTACTTTATTTCCGACACGTCCATTCACGTTTAGGCTGATTTCTTTCTTATCTAGCTTAGACGTGTAGTTTTTCTTAAATGAGTGGTAGTGAGGATTCATACCGAAGACATCTTTGGTCCCTGAGCTCTGAAACAAATTTTAAGCCTGAAGAAAGTGTATCATTTTTTTTAATTATATATACTTTATTTCCAACATCCTTTTAAATTTCGGACCGCTTTCATTCTTCCCTCTACCTCTTTTTTCATATTGCAGATCAGCAACTACGCCGGCGTGTGGTTCATCCTCCTCTTCGCCTCCATCTTCGCCAGCGCCGTGCTCGAGATGAGGTGGAGCGGCGTCAGCGTGGAGGACTGGTGGAGGAACGAGCAGTTCTGGGTCATCGGGGGGACGTCGGCCCACCTCTTCGCGGTGTTCCAGGGCCTCCTCAAGGTGCTCGCAGGGGTAGACACGAGCTTCACCGTCACGTCCAAGGCCTCGGACGACGAGGGGGACTTTGCAGAGCTCTACGTCTTCAAGTGGACGTCCCTCTTGATCCCGCCGACCACCGTCCTTGTCCTCAACCTAGTGGGGATCGTGGCCGGGGTTTCGTACGCCGTCAACAGCGGGTACCAGTCGTGGGGCCCGCTCCTCGGGAAGCTGTTCTTCGCGGTATGGGTGGTGGCCCACCTCTACCCTTTCCTCAAGGGCTTGCTGGGGCATCAGAATCGCATGCCGACCATCGTCGTGGTGTGGTCGATTCTGCTCGCCTCGATCTTCTCCTTGCTTTGGGTGAGGATCGACCCGTTTGCTTCGGATGCCGCCAAGGTGGCGGCGGCTAAGGGCCAGTGTGGCGTCAACTGTTGAGTAGTTGTTTGTTACCATTCGCAAGAAGATTATTAGTTTTCTTGAAATAGACCAAGAAGTGAATTACATTTTGTTTTGTGTGGACACACACATGCACATTTATGCAAGAATGATCAATGAATTAAGAGGAAAGACTTGTCCAAATTTTATAATATCTATGACCAATTATATGTCAAGTAGTTCGGTTGTAATATCTCAACAAGGAGGTTGCAGATTTGATTTCACTCGGTCGCCTTGACTATCAATGTTAGTTGTGGCTTGGGATATTACACACAGATAGGAAGGGTTGATCCTGCTGAAACGTGGAGTCGTATTATAGCTGAAAATAAGGTTCATACTCGATTCGTCCTGAAATTAATCAGAATGTGGGGGAGACTAAGATATCGTTGTATGGAAATGTGTGACATCTAAAAAAAATTAAGCATGCGGTTAGGCATGTGATTATTCGAAGTTGAGGAGTCTTGCTAACGACCTTTAACTCTCGTTGCTGGTTGGAGAGTGTGACATCTTCACCTGGTCCCGAGAATTAGTCTCTATCCTCAAATTGTGTGACGCAAATACAGAGTCAATTGAATGTGGATATCGGATTGCTAAAAAGAAAAGGATAAGATAATGTAGAAGCTTGCTAAAAGGAATCCATATGTTCAAATCTACTTAAATTCATTGACTATCATAGTCTGCGTGGACTTAGGACGATATCCACAAACCAAGAAGATTGATTCCGATGGAAGTCATGATCGCTTCATAGCCGACAGTGAAATTTAAACTCACTTCATACTGAACGTAGTCGAACGAAGCGTAAGGACAAAAAATGTGAAAAAAACCAAAAAAAAGATAGGAGAAGACAAAATCCGAATGAGGGTAACTTGACAGAAGGTTCCAATTAAATAAAATCTTCACCTAAGAGATAATCCCCAACAATTGAATTGAAGCAAAAGATAATGGAAAATGAAAATCCATCAGCAAAATTATTAAATCTTTGTCTTTTTCCCAGCATCACTATATGGTTGAGTTGAGTGAGTTTTCATTATCATGTTTGTGATGATGATAAAGAGTTAATCTTCTTCTTCTTCATCTCTGTCTTCTTCCTCCACCAAAACCCTCTTACAAGCTTCGTAGCACATGAAAGAAATCCCAGCCGCAGGGACAAGCTTCAGACAGCTCAGGCCCACTCCCTTGTACAGACCGTGGACCCCTTCTTGCTCGAGAATGCTCGTAAGGGCGTGAAGAACGTTCTTGTAAACCTGCCGCCCGCTAACAGCCCCGACCTGCATGTGCCTGCGGGCGACTTCGAGGGGGAAAGTCGCAGTGCTTGATATCGCGCCAGCCGCCGACCCGATCAGTAGGGTCTCAATGTTTCCAATCTTTTCTTGCCTGAAGACCTTCTTGTAGGCTTTTCGCAGCGTATCGTAGGCACAGTAGTTGGTCGCAGCATATGGGATCACTCCGATGAGGCTAGGAGTGAGGCCTCTGTAGAGCTCGCCCGGCCCACCTTCTTTCAGTATTTTGACGAATGCGTCGAGCAAGCCGTTGTAGGCTTCTGCCTGTATATTAAATGGAAATAAAATAAATTTGACTATAAATAATAAAAAAAAAAGGAATGAAGAAGAAACATGTACAGATGATGAAAATTTATATATATATTTTCCGAAACTTTTTTCATTGCTCATAATGAATTTACAAGGGGTTAAAGATCCTAGGAGATCCCTCCGGCAACATTCAATCGTCCAGACCCGAGTGAATAGAGATCTCATCAGGGCAGCAACAAAGCACACAAACCGAAAAAAAAAAAGGAAAAAAAGACCGAAAGAAACAAGATTAAAAGTTTGACGAAAGTACTACAAGTCAGACTAAAACTCAACTCCATAAACATAGCTAGATGAAAAATTCTGATATCAAAATTTGGATTTTTATTTTTTCTTTACCTGAATGGTTAGGCGGGTTTTGAGCAACTCGAGTGGGTACGTGACCAACGTTGAGGCGACCCCAGCGCAGGCTCCACCGACCAAAGAAGGCGGGATACACATTTTGGTTCGCTCGCCGGGTTTTGTCGACAGGTTTTTGTTGATGGTGTCGTAGACGAATAACTGAAATGGTATGAGCACAGTTTACAGATGAAATGCAAGCACTTTTGAGAGATAAATGGGAACATTTAACTTCGAGTAGGGCAAATAGGATCTCGATTAATCATTTCAAAGCACAATGCACTGATAAAAAATGAAATTTAAGTTTATGATCACAGTTCACAGCCTGAGAATTACTATTGGAACATTGCCATAGTCAACAATGAAAATGTTCCTAAAGCTCACATATATAACAATAACAAAATCGAAGGTCAAAACATAACAAAGAAAGATCAAACAATACACAGCCAATACACAGCTATGACTCGAGGCATTTAATTGGGCTTCGTTCGTTTTTACTACCTCGATAGCATTGCTCGGGGCGACACGAATCACATTGACGAAAGTCCCACGAAACAATCCCTTCCAACCATCTGTTTCCATGATACTTCTGAACACATCAGAGGTCGAATGGCCGCCACTTCCCACGATCAAATGAGTCCTAAGCGTCTCTAACGGAGCGACTGCAATCCTCGAAACAGCCCCAGCAACTCCGCCGCTAATCAATCGCCTCAACGAAGGATTTGCCACCTTAATCTTCAGGCTAATCCCCTTTTTCCTCTTTTTCTCGAGGAGAACCTTCTCTTCTTCCTCTCCGTCGGAGAGCGACAGATACTTCACCACCAAATCTGCAAATGGTAGCTGAAGACTCCCATTCTCATTATTCCCCATCTGCCCCACAGATGCAAACAATCCTCCGCCTGGATAAACGCCGCAGTCTTGAAGCCGTAAGTGAGAATTCGATAAGATCCCATTACTTCTGAACTCCAAAGACTGCATTTTTCCTCTCCCATCCATCTTTTTTTTTTCGTTTTCCCTTCCTTCTTTTGGGTTTTCAGAAACGCCCTAAAAAGATGCTCTCAACCTATGCGAGCTGAGCTAACTATATCACAACATCACAAAAACAGAGCTTTATCCATCGAGACGCCGAAACAGCAAATAGGGTTCCTAATTTCTCCAAATACGCGGAAAAGGGGAGAGAAAACGAAGCGCGGATTGTAATTCTAACGTTTTTTTTTTCTTTTTTTTTCCCACCCCCTCAAATTGGCCAATGAGAGGGACCAAAATACCTTTATATGAAAAAGTATCTCAAAATCAAAAACCCTATTTTTATTTTTTTTTTCCGAAAAAACCCTATTTTTATTTCAACTTATAAAAATCTAAGCTTCCTTTTTTTGTCTTATTGTGAATCCCAGCAATAATACGGCCACCAACGTTTTTTAAAACACTCTTTTCCTCTTTCAAAGAAACCTACGTGTTTATTACACAAAGGGACCCATCATCATAAGTCTTTTTCTAAATTATTTGACCTTTCTTTATCATATTTGCTTTGAGTAATCTTCATTAAATATCATTTCTTCTAATGTTAGTAATACTATTCTTTATTATTTGACCTTTGTTTATCATATTTGCTTTGAGTAATCTTTATTAAATATGATTTCCTCTATGTTAGTAATACTATTCTTTATTATAAATATATATTTTAACCCATTTACACATCAAAAGTGATATTACTTGCGAGTTCGATACGTACAAAATATCGATCGGACAACATACACATGAAAATGTTATATAACATGTAAATTGTGCCTTACGAGTTTTTTTTTTCCTTTATTTTTTGGGATAATTATACAGTTTTAGCAAATATAATCCATTTTTCGAAATCAATAAGTACTAGCATTTAACGCGCACTCGATGCGTGTGCTAATATATATAAGTATATAATATTATTTTACATCTTAATTGCTATTTATAATTCATGATAAATGAAATTATAAATTCATTTAGTATATATTGAAAAATTGATTTATGAGAATAAAATTAGAATAAATTAAAAAATTAAGGATAAATTTATAATTTAGCCTAATATACTTATTAATTAGGATAGATGGAAAGAGAAAGAGGTAGTTGATACTTTTTAATTTTTTAATAATTAATATTAATTTATAAATAAAATTTGATTGATCAAATGACAAACCAAGTATTTTTAGAAGGCCTTAGGCCTTAATAAAATAGAATAGATAATCATAGCCCCAAGAAAACATTGTTAAAACCCCTAAATTAACGCAATATAATGCTAACTACGCCAACTACGTAATAGACAATAACTAGCGCATGTCTATCCGCGACAAACTCACTCAATGTATATTGCTAACTACGCCAACTACGCATTAGACAATAACTAGCGCATGTCTATCCGCGACAAACTCACTCAATGTATATTGCTAACTACGCCAACTACGTATTAGACAATAACTAGCGCATGTCTATCCGCGACAAACTCACTCAATGTATATTGCTCACTACGCCAACTACGCTTTAGACAATAACTAGCGCATGTCTATCCGCGACAAACTCACTCAATGTATATTGCTAACTACGCCAACTACGCATTAGACAATAACTAGCGCATGTCTATCCGCGACAAACTCACTCAATGTATATTGCTAACTACGCCAACTACGCATTAGACAATAACTAGCGCATGTCTATCCGCGACAAACTCACTCAATGTATATTGCTCACTACGCCAACTACGCTTTAGACAATAACTAGCGCATGTCTATCCGCGACAAACTCACTCAATGTATATTGCTCACTACGCATTAGACAAATAACTAAGCACATGTCTATCCGCGACAAACTCACTCAATGTATTTATTTAATAATAGGTAGGGATATTTTCCCTTCAAGAACTCAATATTTTGGCTACGATCATTACTAAATTGATCTACAACACATTTTTTTTTTTCATCAGAAAACAAAAACTTATAACAATTGGGAGAAAAAGAGCCAAAATTCACAAAAAAAAAAAAACATATAGGCTTATCCATAGATGCATATGAGATAGTCCCTTCATTGCATCACATCCTACATATACATAAGACTCATTACCCATACAAAAAGTTTATTACTTTACCAAGATCTGCTTCGAATACGCATATCCCAGATTCTTAAAGCCGTCGCCGTCGCCTTAGCACTCCTCGGTAGTAACTGTCGTTATTGGTTAAAATTCTCGAATTTTCCGATGAATAAAATGCGACCCCCCTTCTTCGCGCCACATTACGTATTACTTCCCCGGCTCATCAAACTCATTACCTCGCATGGGCGGCAAAGAAAATGCATTGACAGTCGAGCTCCCACTTCTGATCTCCTTCATCGTACGCAAGGCCGATATCGTGAGCTTCAGGTACATGTTCTCCATGTGTTCGATCTCTTCGAGTTCTTTGGGGACTCTGAGTTGCTTTTCTGCCTCCCGGGAAGAAGCTATTGGCTCGTCACTACTGCCTTCTTTCACGTCGGTATCTTCTGATGATGACGGGGCCAGCTGATCGTGCCTCGAGAATATCCGATTGATCATTTTCTCGCACTCCTTGACGAGTTTATTTATCACCTCAGTGCTGAAGAACGGTTCTTGCAGAACCTTTTGGATGAAAGGTACTTGGATTAGTTCGCCACTCCTCTTGTCGTACTTCTTCAAGATCTTCAAGAGCCCTGCTTATAAGCAAACGATGAGAGTGAGACTATGGATGAGATTCGAATGTAAGGTATAAACATTGGACCGAAAAAACGTAGTTTATGTAGATGAAATGTATGTGAGGATGGTGAGAGTGTGTAAGAAGAACAACCAGTGTAGTTAAGAGCACTGTAATTTTCCAACAGAATCATCTCGCCATGGAAATCAACCATCTGCCTTCCAACCTTCATAAGCCCTTCCTTGGAATTCTTAGCTTCATCGACCTCTTCTTTCAGCATCTTAATGTTCAAACCAAACGCAACGTTTTCAACAGTAACCAAATACCATGTATGTTGTTAGCTAAACTGTGTAAATCCCTAACGAAATGGAGAAGAACAATGAAACAAAACGAGTAAGAGAATCGATACCTTGAATCTGATTATGTACTCCTCCTCTTTGTCCATGAAAAAGGCATTAAACTTCTTAATTTCATCCTCCAAAAGCTTCACGAAATCATTCACATCCCCCGCCGCCACGACACCGTCCGCGCCGTCCGATTCTTCGCCGTCGCCCAATCTCGGCCGCTTATTCCCCCTCTTATCCTCCTGATCGTTGTCGCTATCGCCGTTCGTCGATGGATAGATCGATTTCAGCTGCTGCTTCAGATCCTTGTACGATATGAACTTGTCCTGCCATTCAGGAAATATCTCGTCGAGCAATTTCCTCAAAATCTTCCAGAATTTCATCCCCTTTTTTCCTCGCTGTTCTTGAGATTATAACAAACAAATATATTTTTTCTTTTTTTTTTTTCAAAAAAAAAAACACGCAGTAAGCGTAATTCAGTGTGTGCCTGCGTATCTTAAAATAAGCTTCATTTTCGCTTCGATCTCCATGGGATAAAACGTAGAAGAGAATATTCCTAAATAGAAAACGCAGGAATATGCGCATATATTAGAGAATAATATCCATTAATTAAATTAAAATATACATAAGTTAAAACTTTATTGTATTTCCCTATCATTGGTTTGACCGTCATTGACTGATAATGTCATTGAGTCTTCGATGTTTACCTATTTTGACTATTTCCAAAAAATGCAAAATATTCTTTTTAATTTAGTAATGTTTCTCATCTAAATTTAATAATGTGACAAATTAACTATTATCTCGGGCCGGAAAGCCGAACCGCAGATATATACGTATCGCTATTACAATCCGACGGTCCCGAGGACGACGTCGTCCCTTCTCCCCTCGCCGACTTCATGAAATTCGCATAGATCCTCGAACCGAGCGGAGAAGCCACCGGCGGAGCCCCGACGGGACAAAGCCCTTCGAGCATTTGGACCACCTTAGCCATGGAAGGGCGTAGGTGCATGTCGTCTTGTATGCACCAAAGGGCCACCCTAATCCCCACCCCGACCCTCTCGTCCTCCCTATCGTCGATCCCTAGCCTAGCGTCGATGATGTCCCGAACCTTGCCTTCTTCGAGCATCTTGAAAGCGTAGGACGGAAAGTGCGACTTCTCGGAGGTTTCGTCGGCGTCGTAGTTCTTCCTCCCTCCGATGAGCTCGAGCAGCACCATTCCGTAGCTGTATACGTCGCTCTTCTCGGATATGGCGTAGTTCGTGATCCACTCGGGCGCGAGGTAGCCCCTCGTGCCCCGCATCGTCGTGAACACGTGGCTCTGCTCCCGGCTCATGAGCTTCGCGAGGCCGAAGTCCGAGACCTTGTATGAACGATGAAACAATTTTACTGATAGAGAAATAAAGTTTTTTCTTTCTTTCTATCCCGGGATATCCCCACTTAATCGGTTGTGGAATGGCGCCACGCACTCCGAGGATCAGGGATGACAAAAATGCTCATTAAAAACTCATTGGATCTTCAAATGAACTTGAATCTAGACCCACCTAGACCCAGACCTATGCCAAATGAGCGTGCGTGGGTGGCGCAGTAGAAGGTCTGGGTCTAAGTGGGTCTAGACTCATAAGTCATACTTATTTGAAGATCCAATGGGTCTTTAATTATCATTTTTGTCATCTATACCGATGATGAGACTGATTCCCCAGGCCAGATAAAAATTGCCCAAATCCATCCAATAACGTAAGTCATGAGGTTCAAAACCCCGACCAAAAGGGTAGAAGTAAATTTATTAAATAATATCTCGATAATCTTGATATGGACCCAACTTGATACGAATAATTTTATTACCTTGGCGGTGAAGCGGTCGTCGAGGAGGACGTTCTCGGGCTTTATATCGCAGTGGACGATCTTCACGTCGCAATCCTCGTGGAGATAGGCCAAGCCCTTGGCCGTCCCGATCGCAATGTTGTACCGAGTCTCCCAGTCCAAGACGATCCCTCCCTCGTCCTTCCTAAATAGCCACTTGTCCAACGAACCGTTCGACATGAACTCGTAGGCGAGGAGCCGATGGGTGCCTTCGGCGCAAAAGCCCTTGAGCCGCACCAAGTGAAGGTGGTGGATGCTCCCAATGATGCTGACCTCGGCTCGAAACTCTTTCTTGCCCTGGCCGATGCTCTCTAGCTGCTTCACGGCCAGTTGGGTCCCGTCGGGTAGGGTTCCCTTGTAGACCGACCCGAACCCGCCGCGCCCGAGCTTCACGCCGAAGTTGCCCGTCGCCGTCTGGAGATCCTTGTAGGCAAAACGAATCGGCATTCCCGATAAACCCTCGAATAAGCTGCCGTCGCCGTCCTCCTCTTCTTCCCCGTCCGCCGAACCGTCGGGGCCCTCGGGAATTTTTGCGCTTTTCTTGTAGATCCGAAATCCCGCGAAAACCATGCCTGAGATGACGAAAAGCGTCGCTAGCACGATCGCGGCGATCACGCCGGCCGGGAAAGGTTTCTTATTACCGTTTCCATTGCTTCCGTCGGTACTTCCGTCCGACGAAATCTTAATGTACGCCGAGAAATTACCGCTCGACGATCGCACCATACTTCCCATCTCCTCAAAGAAGAAGCAATCCCCCGAATCGCCGTCGAAGAACGCCGCGGCGCAAGAACAATTCCCGAGGCAAGAGCCCTTGCAATTCTCGAGGGTCGTCCCGACCATAGACGGCCGAACGTACCGCAAAGCGGGATAGCTAATCCCGCCCCCTCCGCCCACGAGCCGCGACGGACTAGCCCGAGCCGTTTCATTACAAGAAGGACGAGGAGCCGTCGACTCGCACAAAGGGATCGAAGGAGGGCACTGGCAAGTATTCCCTTCGGGGTAACAGACGTGGTAAGGACTGCAAGCCGATGGCCTATCGCAGTCAAGCTGAGGTATCTTCGTCGAGCTAGGGTTCGTTGACCCCGCCTGAAGCAGCTCGAAGGTTATCGAACCGTCTGTCCCTAACACCGCGGCCCAAGTGGCCCGTCGGTCCGTATTGTCCGAGAATATGAACCGCCAGAGCAAATCGCCGTTCGAGCCGTAGAAATTCCAAGAATTCTCGACTAGGACGGCGGAAGCCACGCTATTCCCCGGCATGTTCTGAGTCATGCGGCTATCGCTCCCCGCCGACCAATAGGGTTGCGGCCGGTCGAAGCTCGCCGATAGAACCATATTCCCCGGCTCTATCCGCAAGGTGTAGTTCAGACCGTTCGGCCCGCCGCTCGAGAGGTTCATCCCCTCGGAATACTTCTGATTCGACAAAAGGGTATCCGTCGGAAAACTAAAGCTCTGCCAGATTATGCTCCGATCCTTACCGACCAAGACGAGGTTGCCCGAATCCCAAAGCTCCATCGCCGAAACCCCCTTATCGCCGGAGTTCGTCGACCATAACATCGACCCTCCCGAGCTTTGCAAGTAGGCATTCCCCGAATCGTCGAAGGCGAAGACGTCCTGGTTAGTCGCCGGCGAGTCCCTGTTGGCCGACCAGACTACCGTCGAGCTGCTCAGGTGGACCACCACCAGGCGGTAGGATAGGGTGGCGTTGGTGGTGGTGAGGCCGAGCCCGAAGATCGAGCCGTTAGACAGGAGGAAGACGCCGTCGTGGTCCACCCAGTACATCGGAGTTCCCTTGAACCCAGGGGACAGCGAGCCCTTGTGCTGGACGCTGGCTCGGCACGCCTCTACTACAAGGAGCAGCGCGGCGAGCCGAAGGAGGCGCTGGCCGGCTGCCCAGTTAGTAGTCCCCATCAACGGTTTAAAAAGAAAAAATCGATCTTTTCTTCTTCAGCGAATTTTGACCCCAAAAAAAAAAAAGTGGAAAAAGGGTTTTTAATTCATCGCAATCAAACAGCCTTAACACAGTGTCCGCCCACCGACAAAGAAAGAACTAAGCAAGCCACGGATGAAGAAGCCATTAATGGCCTAACCTGCCATTGGAGCTATGAAAGGAGAACTTCTCTCAGGTCTGAGAGGCACAAAGGAAGTGAAGTGAGTATGGATTTGATGTCGGGGAATTTATATGCATGATGAATCTTTGAGGAAGGAGAGATCTGAGGAAGGTATTAGCTTTTTCTTGGTTATTATCCAAAATTGAGGTGGTTAAAAACTAAGGTCTTTCATATGTGTGTATATGGAGCATATGTGGGTGGTCATTAACTCTCCAAGAATATTATAATGAATTATTATTATGTATGTATGTATGTATGACAACGATGCAATATAAATACACTATTAATGACGAATTAATGTAGTGAAAATGCATGCTATGCTATATTGTTGTGTAACTCAAAATATTGGATGTTGATGTCACTGTATTTGTCTTTGTGGGGGCGTTTTTGAGAAGGTAATAAATGGAGACAGTTGGAGGACTGTGACAAAAAGCGACTTAAAAATGAAAGTCAGTCAACGGTCACGACACATTCGTCAGAGAAGAATGCCCCAAGTTTGAAGGTAATAGGAAGGAAATAAAAGGCCCATTTTTTTTTTCTCAATTTAATTTATTTCGTTATTTTCCATTTGGGCTTATTCTTACATTAATTTTGGGCGTAATCTTAACGGGTCTTAAGCTTTTGGGTTAATTACTTTTTTTCGTCCTGTAATTTAGGAAATGTGGCATTATAGGGACATAAAATTTAGGGGGTAGCATTATACAGACAACTTTCAAAATTAAGCAATTTTGGAACATTCTACGCTGGAATCCTAGATTTTAGCCCAAAATTGCTTAATTTTGAAAGTTATTGTTCGTAAAATGCCACATTTAATTCGCCGGAAACCTAAATTATACGTCGGGATCCTAGAATTTGGGGCATAATCTAGGGTTCTGGCGTATAATGTCCCAAAATTGCTTAATTTTGAATGTCTCCTAAATTTATTGTCCATATAATGTCATACCTCCTAAATTATAGTACTAAAAAAAAATTTAATCCTAAGCTTTCCAAGCCTATAACTATTTCAGGCCCAACCCAAATAACTACGTAATGAGTATGGGACAATATATGTGGACTAGGTCGTCCCATAAATGACACCGAAGTTCGAATTTGATTCATACTATTAAACTTAGTCGGAGGATGAAAACTATACAGTAGCTAACCGACAAAAAAAAAGATAAAATAAAATAAAATAAAGTGAGTGCGAAAGCTTAGTTTATTGGATTCTTTGTTTTCACGGAGAGTAAGAAAATGACTCAAAGGATAGATAATGATGAAAGAATGAAGTATATTCTCATCTCATGCCTTGTAATAATTAAATTGAGATTTAAAAAAGAAAGGGTTGGTAATCAAGATAAATACAATGTTATAAACATCGATTTAGCCGGCAAAATATTTTAATTATATAAAGATTATGATTTTCAGATTATATAAGTCAAGGAGATGGAACAACCAAGAAAATGCCACATTCTTAGTTGTTCATTGAGCAGTTGAGCTGAGCCTAACATAGTGTTTAAGGAGCACAATTTTGATGATTTGATTTGTATGAATTCCTAATTTATAAAAAAAATCACAAGCATTTCAAACAGTAAGTAATATAGTTATTGCAGCAAAGGGAAAAAGACACATATGTCCAGGGAAAATCATTACAAACATCTTTCCATAAACTATTATAACTATAAAAATTGCAGCATACAATATATCAATCAATCACCAAACACAAAAAAAAAAGGTAAAAAAGATCCTCACTCAGAAAGGCGAATGGTTGTAGTATCCGGGCTGAGGAAAAACCGACCCGTTCGGCATTCCGTAGCCCGCGGGCTGCCCGTAGTACGGCCCGCCCGCACCGCCCAGCTTGGCCAAGCTGGTCTGACCCTGCATGCCTTCCCTCGCGTATTGGTGCCACATGTTCTGCTCCTGGACGAGCATGTGCTGCTTCTGTTCGATGTCGGCCATCTGCACGTAGGAAGGGGGCGGGATGCTCAGGGAGGCTGCGAACGGGTCCTGGCCGACGGTTCGAACAGTCCCGTCAGGCGCGGGCAGGGCCAAGACAGGCGGCGTTCTGCCCATCCCTCCTGGGAGAGCCACGCTGCTCGCACTTCCGCCGCTCAGCTGAGCCGTGCTCACGTGCTGGTTCACCGCTCCCTGATCGTACATCCCGTTCAGCAGCAGGGGGTCGAGCCCGCCCCCCATCGCGGGCTTCTGGTTCGACAGGTGGCTCGCCGACTCGACAAGGGCTAACTCCCAGTCGGCCTTGCCGGAGAAATCCTCCCACGCACCGTTGGTGTCCTTGTTAGGAGCCGCTGGTTCGGCGAACAGAGCTAGGGCTAGCTTATTCCCTTGGGCATCGGCTGTGGCTCCTCCGCTGTCATCCCTCAAGTCCACCAAGTCGCTGGCCGGTTGCACCGGCGTGGCGGGCTTGGGTTGCTCAGGCTCGGGCGGGGGCGGTGGAGGCGGCGGAGCTTCGGTTTCCGGCGGTGGCAGTGCTTTGATTTCCTGAACTGGCTCTTCTTCTTGGACAGCTTTCTCTTCTGGGCTCTTTTGAGACTTGGACCTGTCTTTGAGAAACTCTTCCAAGGTTTCAAGCAACTTGCTATCGATCTTCTGCACCTCGGGATACTCCGACGACCTAGCCACGCCTATATCTTTGCACCAGTTATAGAATCCCACGAGCTCATCGATCTGCTTAGCTGCACTAGCATACGCATTGAAAGCTTTCACACAGTCTTGATACTCCATGTCGAAGAACTTATCTAAAAGAGCAGCCAAAACCTCACAAACATCACCATACAGCTTAGAACTCTCCTTAAATATAGGATAAAGAGCCACAACGATCATCCGCTCGTTCTTGGCCAAACCCATCGGCCTACAAGACAAGAACCTATCGAACAACCTCTGCAGATGAGTCATCTTCCCGAATATCCTCTGCAGGCTCATTTCTCGCAGAGGGGTCACCTCTTTTTCTTTCTTTTCCTCCCTCGACTCTCTCACATCACCATAAGATCTAGATTTCGGCATCCCATAACTCGATTCGCCATCACGATAGTCGCTGTAACCATGGTTAGATCTCGGCGGAGACCAATAAGTATTGTTGCTATTATACCTATCCTCTCTACCGTTATCATACCTATCGTCTCTACTCCCAAACCTCTCGATTTCTCCACCAGAAGCTCCGGCCATTTTCCTCTCGAAAGCCATCAATTCGAGCCGTTGATCCAAGTACAGAGCGTAGGTTCTCACAAAGGCGGAGTGATCCCACGAATTCGAATGAGCCTCGTCGCGAAAATCCGACAGGTTGAGCAGCCTCGTCCCCCTCCTGGTGGCGTACATGATCTCCTGCCTGAAAACGGCGTCTCCGTCGTTGAGCAGTCGGTGGATCAGCATCAGGCACTTGAGGGCGACGATCCAATCGTGGGTTTTTCCGAGCCTCTTGGACACGGTCAACACGCAGGCGCTGACGTATCCGTGGGAGGATGAAGTCAGGTGGAGGATCTCCCGGATGTACTTCTCCGACGCCGGATCGTTGTCGTGGCCGGTGGCCTTGACTACGGCGACTTCCAGCTCGGGGGCCATGTTGCTCGCGACTTTGGCGATTCCGATGCTCGTCTGGTCCTTGACGGCGCCGATCGCCTTCCGTATAGTACTCGGAGCCATTAACGACCGGCCGATTGATCAAATTCAAGAAAAGTTCCCAAATCTAGAAGAAGCGACCGACGACGGTGCGGCCAAAAAAAAAAACTTCACTTTTTCAACAGATCAAAGAAATTAGAGAAAGATCACACTTGAAATAAAACGGATTCTCGCAATTTGATTAACCTTTGGAGCAGCGAACAGATGGGTTTTGGCGGCGGTGAAGAAAATATCACTGTACTGCTCTGATTACCACAGAAGTAGTAACACCGACAGATCCAAGGATAACCGAATAGGGACAAAAACAAGGAAATCAATGAGATTTGAGAAGCGTGGAGCTTAGTTTAGATCGCAATAAGAGAGAGAGAGAGAGAGAGAGAGAGAGAGAGCCGAAGAAGGCAGACTGTACAAATCGGAAGCACCTACGCTTTATGGAAAGGTGAGAGATGCCGGAGAATCTGAGCCGTTCGATTTACCATCGATGGGTTTTACTAATCATTTTCCTTTTTCTTCAGTGTTTTTAGATTAATCTATTTAATTATTATTATTATAATAACGGTTAATTGCGCAATTCCTAATCCTACCTACTCCGGCGATGACGTCAATAATTTCAGGTCAACTGGTCGGAAATTTAAATCCATACAAAATTTGGGAAAATTATAAAACAAATTGCTAACTTTTAGAAGTTATATGAGAATTTAGTATACATGTAGTAAACCCTTTATATTTATATATATTGTCTATTAGGTAATTTTTTTATGTTCGAAATTATTCACATGACACCACCGTAGTTCTTACAATACAATTATATCCGGTCAGAATTAATTTTGAATATCATCTTCGATTATAGAACGATCCTGACTTTCACCTATATATATTATCTCAAATCCACGTATACTATGATAGTCGAGAAATCTAAATAGATAAATAAGAGTCAATTTATTGGAAATGTGAAGATTTTTTTTTTCCTTTGTTAGTAAAATTAAACTATTGGGCTCGGCCCACTATTTGGTTCAAACTTTAGACCAATACAATGGGCCAATATTTAGAGTTGATTGAGCATGAATATCTTAAAGAATGTAAACATAATTAGAGCTCTCAAACGGGTAGGCCCGCCCCGCCAACATAACGGGCTGCTAAACTGGTAGCACGTCCCGCCTTACAGCGGGGTAGAGGGCTAGCGGGTCAACCTGCAAAACTTGAAAATTAACCTAAATATCACTAAATATTGGGCACATTCCAATTAATTCATATAAAAATATATTTTAAGTAATATATTAATTACTATTAAATATTATTTATTCATATTTTTTTTAATAGTGGGTCAATCCGGCCCGCCCCGCTTCAACCCCCGGTCCAAAAGGGCTGACCTATGTAGGTCCGCTTTTAAACGGGCTTTTAATCTATCAACACACTCTGCCTATTTTTCATGGCGGGGTGGGCTAACTCGTTGGGCTCGCCCATTTTGACAGCTCTAAACATAATAAATAAGAATAATTACATATACCGACTGTAATTACTGCATAAAGCAATTATATATTCATACAATGGAATCTTATAATGAAATCTTCTTGATTTTTTTTGTTTTCATATTCAAGCAACAGTTTTTATCATCTTAAGACAGTAATAAGATCTCCTCAATATATTGGCAAGGTGGTGGACCCCACTCGAAGGAAAGTCATCAACGGCTGAGATTCAACATTCAATTACTTGGGACGATCCTGAACGTCAATGGTGTTACATTAGATCTTCACGTAAATTAGGCAGTGAGAAAAGCGAGACAAACACGTGAGATTTTGGAGATATTTAAGAAAATCTTCGGAATGATTGTGCTATCATGAAAATTCAAACCTTATGATATCCTTCAATCATTAGATCATATAAAAAATTATGTTGTATAATTTTCTTTTAAATACTCAAAAAAATATATCTTTTTTTTTTTTCAAATTTGTTGTCACACAACATGCCAAATTGTGCGATATGAAGTCTTCGTGCTCTCTCATATATTTTATATGCAACATATGTATGCATTCAATATTATAAAGAACTAAATAACCGAATAAAATAAAATAAAAAGATTATCAAGTGAATAGATCAACGCATGTCCCAATGGTGAAGTAGTCGCAGTGGCGGATCCAGGATTTTCGAACCGGGGGGCCGTAATATAAATGTATATATTATCGTTCGGTGAATGGGTCAACATAGAAGATATATATTCATTATTTGAAAAAGTTTTCGAATTGGATATGGGCATAATAGTCATTCTAATGGAGTGTTACATGAACATTCTTTATTTCTTTTGTCTAAACTTTGAATTTTGTTTTCTTTCGAGTTTGTTTGTCTTTTTTATAATCTTTAGGCTGTGTTCGTTTATCTCTTTATGAGAGTTTTCTTCCCTTAATGTTACCAGATTAAGTATCTAGGCTCTTTAGTCCCTTGTAAATTTGTTTGATGGACTATCATTTGAACAAAAAAAAGAAAAGATTTTTAAACTGAAATAGTTTAATAAGGCTCATCAAATAAAAATTTGGAGAAAATATTTACAACTGGATTTGCGTATAACAAGTCCATAATAAAAAGAAAATTAAATGGAAGTAGATTCATTCGCATATATAGTAAGTCTGTAATAAAAAATTTAAATGGGATCGGTAACGGAACCACGATTTTCAATTTGGGAGGTCAAATAATATTCAATTTGAGATGTCTAATATGATATTTATTTGTTTTTATTATTAAATCATATGGTTAAATAATTAGAAAAAATAATAAAGTGAAAAAATTAAATAACTAAATTTGAATTAATAATGTAAAGCCAAATATTAATTCAAATGAACTATCAAACTAATTAAATATATAAAAAGAGAATTAATTATAACTTAGTTAAGTAATGTATATATATATATATATATATATATATTATATAGATCAAACGCACACACGTATTAAAAAGAACTAAAATCTATATATACACATACACGCTTTTTGAGTTGTACACAAACACAGTTTAATTGAAAATAAATAAATAAATAAATAAATAAAAACGTTGTACGCAGTCCAACGCTTTAGTTAAAAAAAAATTAATAACAATCAAAAAGTTCGAACCAGAGGGAGTTCGAACCCACGTCTCATAAACAAACTAAAGCTTACTGTCCACTATGCCACACAATATTTCTGTTATTTACATATGAGATTTAAATATATAATTGTTTTTGCTATGTACTATATATAATATTAGAAATTTCGAAAATTTTCGGGGGGGTCATGGCCCCCTCGGGCCCTATACTAGATCCGCCTCTGAGTAGTCGGATTAGTATAAATATGGATTCAAATCTAATAATAGAATACATTTTTATCAGAATATTAGTCACGCTGAAAGCCGTGGTCATCCCATATATAGCCTACAGTAAATTCAATTTGAGATGGGACAATTGGTTCACTGGAAGCCTTTATCGTCTTCTAGTCGACCCGCATGAATATTTTTTTTTTCATGCGATATGCATTTAATTATATAATATTTTATTTAAAATATTAATATTATTTTATTATTATACGCGTTTGATTTTGTCTATAAATAGGTATCAAACGTGGAAGAGGAAAAATTATCCCTACATAGCAAAACAATGTAGAGTGAAAAAAAAAAAGATAAAGAGTTTGCGATGTATTTTCTCCGACTATAAAAAGAGACAGATAGTGAATGTTTTCTCCTTTCTAAATTGAGAAGTTGTAACTCATTTTATTTCCACTACTCATAATTCTTACCATGTATCATTAGGATTTGTCACATAAAATTCTTGTATCCCTAATCCTTATTACTATTTTCAATATCAATATATGCCAAATTTTCAAATTGCATTGATGGTAGATAAAGCCTATAAAGTAAATATCTATATTTATATAATATATATTATATATAAATTAATGAATAATGGTTGAGTTGAGAGTTGAGACCACAAAGAAATCTTAAAAAGCTGCATCAATCTCCGTAGCCGTCAATTTCCATCAAAAGTTGCCATTATCCTTACCTCGATTCCAACCACGAAACTTAATTAGTCAATTATTTAAAGTTTCTAATCTTAATATTAATTAATACAAACTTGTATATTCATCATATAATTTAATTTTATCCTCACATCGATTTTAATGACAAAGATTTAACTAATCAATATCGAAGTACGAAAATATCGTTTTTTTACTTATAGTAATGCGTGATCAAATCCCTCACAATCTTTTAACTTTATAAAAATGGATAACCACATAAGAAAAACATTATACTAGGTTTTAAATTTTTATGATATCATTTTAGCTTAAATATATTTTTAGTTCCGTAACTTTGGGAGGATGACGTTTTAAGGACACTTAAGTTATGTGTGACAGTTTTAGTCATGTAAGTATCAAAATTGAAGCACTTTAAGGACACTTAAGTTAATGGTGATAATTTTAGTCCTGTAAGGATATAAATTGAAGCAATTTTATTCCTGTAAGTACATAAATTTCTGATGTCCGAAAATTGTTTCAATTTCAATACTTACCGGACTAAAATTGTCACTCCTAACTTAACTGTCCTTAAATTGCTTCAATTTTTATACTTACAGGACGAAAATTGACACGCATAACTTAAGTGTCCTTAAAACACAATCATTCCAAAGTTATAGGACTAAAAATATATTTAACCCTATCATTTTTCGACCCACACAGATCAAAATCAACCGTTGTAGTTCCTTTCTTTGAAAGTCATTTTCACTGTCAGGGAGTTTAATGCAATAAATTCAAATTTCAGGAGCCTATCTGCAAATTTACCCAGCATTGTAAAAAAAAAAAGAAAAAAAAAAGATGTATATAATCCACTCCGTACTCACAGGCTTAGGCACATAGAAGAGAACGGAAAGATTTTCCTTTATTACAGAGAGCCACAGAGAGGACAAAAGTTACGTTACGTTTCTTACTGTTGGAACTTGCCAAAGCATCTTCTTCTTAACAACAAAAAGCCATTGAAGCAAGTGAAAGGTACGACCCCCCCCCCCCCCCCCCCCCCCCCTATTTCATCCCAGACAGGCCAACGAGGTTTTTCAAGCTCGCACATTTCAGGCACAATGTTCGCCGCAGAGGATGGTCTGAAGGGAGATCCAAGGCTTCAAGCCATTTCTGAAGCTATTAGAGTTGTCCCACACTTTCCAAAGCCAGGTGTGATTATTTAATTAGGAGCCCATTGGGTTGAATTCTAGTGATGCATGCAGTTATATGTGTTTTATTACACTTAGATTTTCTTGGGTTTTTCTTTTCTTTTCTTGCAGGGATTATGTTTCAGGACATAACGACATTGATGCTTAACCACAGAGTTTTCAAGGACACAGTGGACATCTTTGTGGATAGGTACAAAGACATGGGCATCTCTGTAGTGGCGGGTCAGTTCTTTGATTCTCTTATCTCCTCTTCGAAATTTAGAATTTTTTTTTTTGTCGAGATGTTGGAAGATATTGTGTGTTTTTGTAGCTTTGTTGTCTGTCTGTAATAATGTTGTGTCTGGGAAATATGAGGGATTTGTTCTATTCCATCTTTGTGGTTGATGTTTGCCTGCACTTTCCCTTTGAGTTTCAGTTTATTAACTTTGGGTGTCGATTAAGTATTATATTAAGATTATCGATTGTTTATATTGCGGAGGATCTTTGGTAATTAGCTCAAGTGTTAAAGACTCGATTTTTATCATCTTTTGGGGTTGTCTTACACTATTTGTTGATAAGAAATGAGCTCAAGTGTTAAAGAGTCTATTTTTATCATCTTTTCGGGTTTTCTTGCACTATATATTGATAAGAAATGAGCTCAAGTGTTCAAAACTGGATATTTATCGTCTTTTTGTGTTTTCTTACACTATTTATTGATAAGAAATCAGCTCAAGTGTTAAAGACTCGATTTTTATCAATTTTTTCGGGTTTTCCCGCACTATTTATTAATAAGAAATGAGCTTGAGCATTAAGGACTCGATTTTTATCATTTTTTTTGGGTTTTATTACAATGTTTATTGATAAGAAATGAGCTCAAGTGTTTAAGACTCGATTTTTATCATCTTTTCGGGTTTTCTTGCACTATTTATTGATAAGAAATGAGCTCAAGTTTTAAAGACTCGATTTTTATCATCTTTTCGGGTTGCTTTTTGCACTATTTATTGATAAGAAATGAGCTCAAGTGTTATAAAGACTCGATTTTTATCATCTTTTCGGTTTTTCTTCCACTATTTATTCATAAGAAATGAGCTCAAGTGTTAAAGACTCTAATTTTTATCATCCTTTCGGGTTTTCTTGCACTATTTATTGATAAGAAATGAGCTCAAGCGTAAAAGACTCGATTTTTATCATCTTTTCAAGTTTTCTTACACTATTTTCATGATGAATTCAAGAGACTCTATGCTAATTTGCAACAATTAGTTTTCACTTGTAAGACCATCACTCTCAAATATGATCTTGGTTTGCCACTCACAAGTGTTGTGTGTCCTAACCTTAACCATCTCATCCATGGCTGTCCTAAAGTTATCCTACATGTCCATTCTTTCTCAGGCATCGAAGCAAGAGGATTCATGTTCGGCCCATCGATTGCCTTAGCCATCGGTGCTAAGTTTGTTCCACTGCGTAAAAAGGGGCAGTTGCCCGGTAGGTCCTCTGCCTTTACCATCGGAAAAAAAAAAAACCAATTTTTTTTTTTTTTAAAGTTAGATTAACTCGTTTAAAATGCATTCGAGACGAACGATCATTGCCCATAATATCCCGCTTGTAGGAAAAGTGATATCCGAGAGCTACGAACTGGAATATGGTAAAGACTGCATAGAGATGCACGTTGATGCCGTAATAAAAGGGGACAGAGCAGTGATCGTCGACGATCTTGTGGCAACGGGCGGAACCTTGCTAGCTGCTATCAAGCTTCTAGGTAAAAAAGTTTTGGCCTTTGTCGACAATCTGCTTGTTTCAGCTCAAGACAGCCATGGTATGGTTGTAATAAATATAAATGTTTTTTTTTGTTTGTATTTTAAAGAACGGGCGGGATCTGAGGTGGTCGAGTGTGCCTGCGTCGTCGGGCTACCCGAGGTCAAGGTAAACATCCGTTTCTCTTTCTCAGTGGAAGAATCGTCTGGACAAAAACAAATATTAAGAAAAAGAATTCGTTTCGTTTCGTTTTGTTTTGGTCTGCAATCAGGAGGAAAATAGGTTAAAGGGTAGGCCACTTTACGTGCTTGTGGAGCCGAATAAATTTGACGACGGTCACTGAGGCAAGGCGAGGCGTGGAACTTAGCATGAACGTCCCAATTCTGAGGTTTCAACTTCGAGCGATTTTCTTTCTTTACAATTCATGCTTTGGGTGGTTTTTTTTTCTTTCTTTCTTTCGTTACTCATCTGAGGACAATGTGAACTCAATTTTTTTTAGTTTAGACGACGAGCGAATTTTTTGGAAATTTGAGATTAGCGTAGTGCTAACATTTGCATTATCACAGCTTGAGTCACCGTAGAACCCATTATGGCTTGAGGTTGAGTTGATCGGTCGGTCGAGTTTGAAGAAAAATCGAGCAATTCTTCGATGGAAACTTCTTACAACTATTGTTGAGACACACTGAAACATTCATGACATGACTATACACTTAACAAAAACATTTTTCGACTCTAAAAAAGGCAAATGTTATAACGCTGCAAACAAGGTCGTGCGAGCGATGGAGTCGAAACTATCACTTCAGACAGGAAGGAAGCGTAAGCCCGCTGCAAACGAAAGCCGCGACGACGTAAATCACTCCTAAGATAAGCAGTATCAACGCCATCCTGCAAATTAATCAAAAAAGGAAAAAGAAAATCAGACGCCGTTCGTAGTGATCGATGGCTTCATTCATTCATTCGTTCGTTCGGGAAAATTCGTACGTTAGCTTGACGTTTCTCCACCACAAGTTGTTCCTCAACCGACGGCTGTTCTTCCTGAACCGAAAAGCATTCCCTTGCATCATCGCGGTCTTCGTAACTAATAGTTCGAGCCGATCTCCCCTGTCCAAGACTTTCGAGATGTTTTCGATCATCACGTCCCTCACCTGCATGCGGCCGACAAAAATACGAATGAATTATCTCGAATAAATTCCATCTTTAAAAAAAAAAAGAAAAGAAAAAGGTTAACTATTTTTTTTTGTCCTGCAAGTCACGGGTTTTATGACCCCAACTTACGGAAATGCAATTTAAGGACACTAAATTTCTAAGTTGAAGCAATTTAAGGACACAATGAATAGAAAATCTAAATATTTTTTTTGCTGGAATTTCGACATGTGAGCCGCACATGCCTTATAATTTGGGGTAAAAATTTCTGCATGGCGTCGACTTACTTATTTGAGGGGGATGATTCATGCGTGCCAGTTTTGGGATACTCAACTTACGTGGTTGCAAATTAAGCACACTAACTTTCAAAGTCGAACCAATTTAAGGTTACGACTTAACGATGCATTGCGTCATTAAAATTCGCTTAAAATTTGAAAGTTAAGTATCCTTAATTTACAATCCCGTAAATTGGATGTCCTGAAACTGCCACCCCCCAACGGAAATAAAAAAAAAAAAAAAGAAAGCCATTTTTTCGTCGGAACATTATTGGATTCACCTGACTCATCTCTCCTTTAATCCTGTTTATCCTATCAGCATTAGCATCCTTGGAATAAAACTCCATCTGTTGGTTCAAAACCCTCGAGAACTCGTCGTTCATGGCGTACGCCTGCGCCGACCACACCGCCCGCCCGTACGTCTTCACGAATCTCTTATGCACGTCTTCCAAGAACGCAAACGGTATTCTCCCTAAATACGACGAACGTCTTATATTACATTACATTATAAGATCAAAAGAAAAGATAAAAATGAATGTGTGTGTATATATATATATATATATATTCATACGGCCGAGTGATTCCTCGGCCATGCAGAGGACGGTGAGCCCGTCGGTGCGCTTGGCGTGGAAGATGTAGCGATCCTGAGAGTACGAAACGTTCGTGTCGGCGGTGTTGTCGTTCTTCGGGATTTTGTCGAGGATTTGACGGGCGATCGACGCGGCGGCCGTCGCCGCCGTGTTGGCCGCGCTGTGCTCGGCGAGAACGACGGGCCCGCGCGAAACCAAGGCGTAGAGTATCGTCGTCATCGATCTGTGCTGTCTTTCCTCCTTACACCACAACCCCCCTTCTTACGCATGCACGCCGTGGAAGAAGAGGAAAGGGGCTGTGATGATGAATATGGGTATTATTTCTCTCTCTCTCTCTCTCTAAGGTTGTAATAATGAGAGAAGATTAAAGCTTTACTTCCCCAGAAGATTGAAGCTTTGCGTTTTGGATATTAACCAAGAAAAGAGGCGCGATTTTGGGAGATGAATTTATGGTAATGAAAATAAAAAATAAAATTAGGTAATCTTAAATTAGTATGGCAATCGTTCATACTTTTTTTTATTTTTTTCGGTCCCGATGTAGACAACGATGGTCATATGGTGTCCCAAACCAACCGGACAACCCGATGTATCCCCACTCGATCTGACTATGTACTAGCTCCTAAATACCGGCGTCCCAAACCAACCGGACAACGATGGTCATGAGAAATAAATTCCATGGGGATTAAACCTGACAACGATGGTCATGAGAAAAACCTGACAACGATGGTCATGAGAAATAAATTCCATGGGGACTAAACCTGACAACGATGGTCATGAGAAATAAATCACATGGAGACTAACTCAAGGAATTGTGTGAGGGAGATTCGATCCCACGACCTAACCACAAATCCTTAAGGCCTCATCCTTGACCACTAGGCCAAGGCCTCATTGGCGTTCATACCTTTTATACCATCAATTTTTTATACCATTAGTTGATACTTTCTATATCTAACAGTTGTACCTTCTATGTCATCAACTAGAACTTTCTATATCATTAGTTAGTATTTTCTATGCAACCAATTGGTACTTAGTTGATACTTTCTATATCATATACTTTCTATACAATAGTTGATACATTCTATATTATCATTTGGTACTTTCGATACCATCAATTGGTATTTCACTATGTACAAACGGTTGGTATGAAAAATACCGATATTTCTACTATTTAGGACCCAATTGGACAAAGTCCCGTGGGGCCCATATTAACTACTATTTGCAGTAAAGCAAACCTACGGTGCAGAATGGAAAAGAATGAAAAGTTGGGGACTAAATCGTAATTTACTGATAGTCATATCCGAGGCCCATTGCACTACTCTCCTCACATGAAAGTTGTAAGGTCCTTTTCTGATGAAGCTTTTTTGGGCCTACTGATTAAACATTTATTAGAAATAGTAAAAGCAAGGAAAGGCCCATCCTAAAATATGAGAGAGAGGGAGAGAAATGCATTCAAGTAGGGTTACAAATGAATCGAGTTTTTTTTGTTCGATTCGAAATTTAAGATTCGAATTCGAAATATCCGAATTTCAAATCCGAATAAAAATAGTATTTCTGATTCGAATAATTTTTGAATATGAATAAAATATGACAGATTCGAATAATTATAGAATATTCGATTCGAATTATATAAATAATTTAATATATTATATATATATAAGTTATATTGGCTCAATAAATAATAAATTCACAATATTAATATTCAATATATAATTGAAATGTAATATATTATAATTCAATATATATATTTATTAAATAAAACATATTATAATTCAACATATATTTAAATATAAGATACTATAATTAAATATATATTTTAAATATAATATTATTTTTATTTTTATTAAATAAAAAAATTATAATAAAATATAAATTTAAATTATAATATTCGAATATTCGATTCGATATTCGAATGTCATAATCAAATCGAATTCAAATCGATTTTTAGTATTCGAATAGTATTCGTATTCGAATTCGAATTCGAAATTTGATAATAGAATATGAATAGAATATCATGATATTCGACTCGATTCGATTCGTTTGCAACCCTACATCCAAGTCACAAACCAAATTATCTTGAACAGCAGCAGTAAATGATGTAGAATAAAAAAATATTTTGTAATATTTAGACATTTTTGGTCAATGTATAATCAAATTTCTAATAAAAATCAAATATTTAAAAGAAAAATATAATCAAATATTTAAAAGAAAATGCAACAACCCCTATATGAAAATCACACCCTCATTCACAGGAAAGCAAAAGAATATTTAAAACTCTCTCTCTCTCTCTCTCTCTCTCTCTCTTCAGCAGCCTCCGACATTACATCGATCTCTAGTCTGTCCGCTAAACGGCGCCGTTTTCTGAGCTTCATTGTACTTGATTACCACTTGGCGTGTTTATTTCGTTTGCAGAATTATCTACTCTGTTGTTAACAAGTTATTGCTTTTCTTTTTATCTATGCTTTCCTCAGTTCGTGCCGATACGTTTTGTTGCTTATTTTTTGTATCTTGTTTGATGCGAGTAGTAGATTGGTCGATACTCAGTTAATTCAGCTGGAAATCGTGTATGTTGCAGCTATTTATCTGTCTGATTTTATTTTTGTTTTTTTTTGTTCATTTTTTCTGCTTTTAGCTCTGTTTTGCTAGAAAGACTGATCAGTGTGCGTTTATTTGATTCCTTGTTCACTTTTTTTTTTTTAATTTTTAGTTCATATGTTGGAAAATGTATGCTGATTTTCTGGGGTTTCTGTGGTAATGTAGTGGTACTTGTGAATCATTTACTTATTTATTGATACTCTAGGATGAGTTCTCGGGCTGGGCTTTCGACCGATTACCTACTTCGCGCTAATTGTTATTACAAGCGTGGCTTTTCATTTTTAATTTTTATTCCCAAATCTGTCTTCTGGTGTAAAATGTACGTTAATTTGGTGTTTATCTCATGCTTTTAATCTAGAACAGTGCAATTCGGGCAGCATTTTTCATTTTTTTGCGTGTATGTGTTGTGAATCAAGTTCTTACAGTGATCTATGGTCTTTTGTTCAGGCACTATATATCTCCATGTTAGGTGGTGAAACCATTTCCTCGATTGAAAAATTTGCTTCGCGTATATAACATCAATGTGTGTTGCGCAGCTAGTTTTCGTGCTTCATGTGCGCGTGTAGATAATTATCACCCGCCTTACTCCTGCAGTGTTGCCTAACTTATAATGTTTCTTTTGTTCCTTTGTCTTGCCGATCGTGGTTCAAATGACTGTTGCCCAGATGGATCAGGTAAGGGCTATATATCTGGTTCTTACGCTACTTTGATTTTCTTTAAACTTGATATTGATTATGTTGTCTTCACTTTCATGGGTAGTATGAAAAAGTTGAGAAGATCGGCGAGGGGACTTATGGGGTTGTCTACAAGGCTCGGGATCGTGTCACTAATGAAACGATTGCTCTGAAGAAAATCCGACTAGAACAAGAAGACGAAGGAGTGCCGAGCACTGCTATAAGAGAGATTTCTCTGCTGAAAGAGATGCAACATGGGAATATAGTGAGGTATAAAATTTTATTACATTTAACATCTTTTTACAAATCTCAATGGACTGAGAGGTGCAATACCTCTAATGTAAGAATTAATGCCATGCTGTTTAGTACACAAGAATGTGTTATTCAGATCTTTGTAGACCCACTTGTCTTGCAAATGGTTTTCGTGCTCAAGGCGCAAATAAGCCTCAATGCCTAATAATTGTATTGTGTCCTACAGATTACAGGACGTTGTACACAGTGAGAACCGTTTGTATCTAGTGTTTGAGTACCTTGATTTGGATCTGAAGAAACACATGGATTCTTGCCCGGAATTCTCCAAGGATCCTCGCTTGGTTAAAGTATGTGCCTTCTCTCTTTTTTTTCCTCATTCGAACTCCATTTAGCTGTTGCACTTTTTACTTTACCGTCATAAGCTGTGAAGTGAAGGGATTTGATTGCACTAATTTGGTATATAATGCAAAAAGCTAAACTTAGGTTGTTTTGTGTTTTCCTGACATTCATATTTTTGCAGAAGTTTCTATATCAAATTCTCCGCGGAATTGCATATTGCCATTCTCATCGTGTCCTCCACCGAGACTTGAAGCCTCAGAACTTGCTAATTGATCGCCGAACCAATGCATTGAAACTTGCTGATTTTGGACTCGCTAGAGCCTTTGGTATTCCTGTTCGGACATTTACGCACGAGGTAAATGTTTAGTATTCGCCATTTTTTTCTGGCCATCATGCTGTATTTGCCGAGTCTCTTATAAGGAAATGAAAATGTTTTTCTTAGGGCCTCTACAAAGTCTAGACATCTATCTGATTTGCTATCAGCATTGTCATCTTTTAGCAATAAATATGAAAAAAAAATTGTCCCAGCTGACCATTACTTGGTCCTAGTCACCTTAGAGAGCTGAGAATTTTTGTTTATAGGTTGTGACTCTATGGTATCGAGCCCCAGAAATACTGCTGGGATCGCGCCACTACTCCACCCCAGTAGATATATGGTCGATTGGTTGTATATTCGCTGAAATGGTTAATCAACGGCCATTATTTCCTGGTGATTCTGAGATAGATGAACTCTTCAAAATATTTAGGTAACGAATCCTTGATAAAATTAGAAACTCCAATCGGTTGAGCATCTACCAACAAACTTCTTGTGCTTTGCAGAGTCATGGGCACCCCAAACGAAGATACATGGCCTGGGGTGACATCTCTACCCGATTTTAAGTCAGCATTTCCTAAATGGCCTGTTAAGGTGATCGTCGGATATTCACGAGCTTTCGTTTTTTCCAATATATATATATTTTAAAAGCGTAGACAACTGTTGTATTGTAAGCCTCGACTTCATAATTGGAAAATCGCAGGACCTTGCTTCCGTGGTTCCAACTCTTGATGCATCTGGACTTGACCTCCTTGGCGTAAGTTCCTCTTTTCGTTCGTCTGTCTATGCACATCTCTGCGACTCAAAAAGCTCAAATTTGAGCATTATACGTTTCCAACTAACCTTGTTTCTTCTTTAAAGAGAGTTTTCATGAATTTTGAAAGGAGAAGGCTTCTCAACTTTGTCGGTTTCTACTTCCATGTTCTTTTGTAGTTAGACATTCTCACTTGTTCTGTCCTAAACTGCCATTCACTTTTACATTTCCAAAACTGTTCTTTGGCTGATTCACTTCTTTCCTCGTACAGAAAATGCTCGTTCTAGATCCTACCAAAAGAATCACCGCAAGAAATGCTCTCGAGCACGAATATTTTAAGGACATCGGCGTCGCCCCTTGATACATATTGGCATTTCGCCATTTGTGGGATACTATTTATTCTCTCTGATTTTAATGACACTTTGCAAGTTTTATCATCTGTCGTGATTCGTTTGATGTCGTCGGTTCAAATTCATGTAGAAAATGGTTTCGCTGAGAGCAACTTCGGGCGACTCCTCCATGAGTTGCTCGTGCTTTCATTGCTCAAAGAACCTCTTTATCTTGTGTGTGATTGCTTTGAATGCTTTCTATTCCTTCTGCGATGTAAACTTCAAACTTGATGTATGACAAGGTTTGCTTTTTTCTTTTTTTTTTTTAGTGTGCTCTTATGAATGATATATTAACATGGTCTATACTACTGTACCTACTTGGGAGATTGTGACATGTGTCACACCTTTCTCATCTAAGATGGGTAGAGATTGTGACATGTATCACACGTTCCCCATCATTCATATCATAAATGGGTAGGATAGAATAAATCTATTAACATTGTATCCAGTTAGCTTTACGGATTTTATTTATTTGACTTCATTTTTTTTTCTCCTTATCAAAAATTTTATCCGTGGCTCGGAATCCTTAATACATTGTCTCTGTCGACTTGAGACGAGACATAGATCATTCGTCCCATAGATGACAATGAGGTCCATATTTGACTGTGACTTGAACATAGTCAAAGTGTAGGCAGTGGGGTTGTGTAGAAATGCCTACTACCATCGACCAAAGAAAAAAAAAATGAGAGAAACTTTTATCTTGGGCCATAGTTATTACATAGTTATCCAATATAGCGTAAAAGGGCAGTAACTTGACTTCACGCCTTAGGTAGGTAAGGTGGTGCTTTTAATTGCTTTAGGGCAAGACTAGTAAGTAGTAAGAGAGGAGTTTGGTGGTTTCATAAGGTTTTCATTGCTGCATTGATTTGATACTCAGTTCATACTTGCAATGTGAATAAATGATATTTTCAAAAACCTACCATAGTTTAAATGAGAAGAAATAATGTATATTTCATAAAAGCTTAGAGAGAGCATGAATCTATTAAATGCACATACCATGCAAAACAAAATTTAATTGATGAATTACCATCTCCGAATAAATCCCATAGCTTCGCCAATGAGGTCTTGGTCTAGTGGTCAAGGAGGAGGCCTTAAGGATTTGTGGGTTAGGTCGTGGGATCGAATCTCCCTCCCACAATTCTTTGAATAGTCCTCATGTGATTTAATTCTCACGACTATCGTTGTCAGGTGGGTTTGGGACGTATTCATCTGACCCCGAAGGTTAGTCCCACCACTGGAGTGTGTGGTGCAATTAAGCATCCGCCATGTCTGTGTGGTGCAAGCCCACACCGATATTTAAGGTCTAGCCCATAGCCAGATCGAGTGGGGATACATCGGAACAGAAAAAAAAATCCCATAGCTTCGTTCCTCCGATACCGCAGCTCCGTTGTTTTGGACTTCCGAAATACGAAGACGAACGAAACCGTGTTGCTTGGAATATCGGCCACGAATTTGTACGGAAATTTATATGGGCTTTTGGCCCATTAACAATAGATGGGCTTGACGGCCCAATAATATCATGGGATTTTTTGTATTATTTTTTTCTAGTTTTTTTTTTTTTTTTTTTCTAGTTTATTCGGCATGCGAGGATAAATGTGAACTGAATAAGCTTACAGTTCACTTGATGCCATTGTTATTGAGCTTATATGGTTGTGTTTTCGTCATCGCCGTGGTTCTTCTTCGGGAATATCGGTACGACACTTCAGCAAGTTCAACAGCCACGAAACTCAAATGAAACCATCTACTACATTGTCCCCCTATATGTATGTGAATCCATTGTTATCACAGAAGAAATTGCGGCGTGGAGAATCTCATTCAGCAAAGCGTAAGACGAATAAGCAACTCCGACATGCTATAGAAAGAACAAAGTAAGGATTCTTACAGAATGAAAGACGGCAGCAAAATTTATCAAACTCCAGGATTGGCAGAGCATGACAAGCCCAGGGACAACGATTTCCAGCCAAATGTGTCCGGGCCTAGACAAGAAGTGAGTCTGGCCGACGACAAAGCCATGTGTAGATGTAACCAAGATTGGAGGGGACGAACTAGCTGCTGCTGCATTGGCCTGAAATATTCGAACAGTTATACTAAATAAGCAATGTGGCAGCACAAAATTGTACGTTTGGTTGAATTTGCACAAGTATTTGAACCCAGAAAACATGCATTCCCTCAGTGAAAGCCATGAAAAGAAAAAAGAACACATTTTTCCAATGCAGCATTTTCTCAAACACTATGAGGTCGTCCCAAACAGTGTCATGAGATAAAGATCACTAAATTCGCAATTCTTCATTAAAACTTCTGATTGAGCTGTGCATTTTCATGGTTTTGAGGACAGTACCTTGAGAAACGAGCTGGTGAACAAAGAGTCGACTGAACATCAGATATATTGAGCTTGCTTGACGGCTTCGTGATTGTGGATTTGAGGATGTTGAATGCTGGGCTTGACATTGATCTCCATCGAGAAGCCATTGCTAAGTAATTATAGCTTCAATTTGTGTTCGATCAAAAAAAGAGAAAAAAAATCTGAATTATCAGTGTTTCTTCCCGGGCTATATGAATCGAGTCTGAAGGGTTCAAAATAAGCAGGCGAAGATGATGATAGTACGTCATGCATCAAATATTGTACATTATTGTTTTTATTTTATTATTTTAATTCCATTATTTATTTATTTATTTATTTATGTATTTTTTTGAAGTCACAAGCCGCATAGCTTAAGCTGCTCAGTCCAGTGTTGTAGTGTAGCTCAACTTATAAACCCTACATATAACCTTTGTGTTCGGAATATTCCATCAAAGATGCCCGGCGCCACATCGGATCGCGACGGTGCGCTGTCCGTTATCCCACATCCGTCGTACGAAGTGCCGGAACCTAGGGTTTACCCTCTCAGAACCGCGCGCAGGTACGCTCCTCCACGCGCGCGCATCTCCATTGCGTGGGAGCGTGGGAGTAAGCTGCGCGTCTCGTTGGTGGCGTCCAGTGGGGATGAAGATGCCGGCGGTGGTGTCGGAGGTGAAGTGGTGGAGGTGAATCTCTCCGACGCCGACGGAGCTGGAGAAATCAGCAACGCAAAGTGGCGGAGAATCGCCTACGACTCGGTTACACCGTTTGCTGTGCTTCAGAGCAGGAAGAACTCGAGTGATGCGTCCCGCTACGATAAAGATTGGTAATTAACTTAATTGTTCTTATTTGTGTTCGAGGAAATCGGTTTTGTTATTTATTTACTTAAATGCAACAATGTTTTAGTGGCTTTAGTTGTTCGAGTTTTGAAAAGGCGGTAATCAGTAGAGATGTTTGAGCTCAATGAAAAAGAGGGTTAACTCAACTGGCTTAATTGCTCGTTTGACACACTTATTTTGTGCCATTTAAGTTATTTGGAACGTTAATCGGATGCTGTCTTTGAAAATTTGTATGAATTGGAGGGATGAGGGGATGCTATTGACGTTCAGTTGTTATATATGTGGATTTAGCGTTTCTAAATGTATTATATAGAACTAAACTAAAATGTAAACAATCTGTGCATCTATGTTATGTTTCCAAAGCTAGTAAAAGGTTTGTAATCCTGCTTTTGAGTTTATGAGACTCTTTATAATGAAATTGTTTCATCTCAAAACAAAACACTAGCTAGCTTAACTCCTTAACGGGTTTGCCTCGCATGTCATTGAGCTCTCCAGATTCTTTACATTGACAATAAAAAGTAGCAGAGTGCACTTTTCAATTGCAAACTCTTAGGGTCGTGTCTAAAGTTCCAAATGATTCAATATAAATCAAATATTGTTTGGAGAAGTTAAGAAGCGATACAGAGAATCTGATTTTCGTTTTTAAAATACTGAGGTCGTTTGTTGAAGAATTTTGGAGTTGAAATTGAAAGAATCTTCTCAGAAATTCAAATAAAGTATGTCAATTATATTTATCTCTGTGAAAGAAAGTAGATACCTAAGGGATATATGTATTATCTTTGCATGAGGATGCACTGCCGACACAAGCACACGGATATAAATATTGAGATTTGAGAAATTACAAAGAAGTTTCATGTTAGGTCTAGTTGACTGCAACAAATCAGATATAGAATATCGTATTCCATTTTGAAGAACTGTAATCTTCACACTCCCTCCCTTTCCTTAGATGAGACAAATGATATTTTTTTCTTTTCTAACTTAATAGGTGGGAACATGTCATGGAGTACAGCAAGGATATAAAACCTCTCCTTGGAAATTCAAAATCTGCGGTTGCTCCTACTATTGAAGATCCAAAGTTAGTACTAAAGGTAGGATGTTTTATTTTTGTTCTACGTCTGTTGTACTACTGGATATGCAATCTGCGGAGTTTTAAGTGGGTAGTTTCATATGAATCAGGAAGCTGATGAGCCAACATCATTGAGAGCTGCATGGGAGCTGATTGAAATGTTTTATGCTGACAAGCAGTCTCAAACATGGATGCCTGAGCGTCTTGTTGATTGGTTAGCTGTATGAAGTTTTACTATACCTTTTGCTTTTCTATCAGCTTGTGCCAGTATTTACTAGGGATAATTTCACTTCCTTTGGTTAACAGGATTTTGATTGTCTTTTCTCGGGAGTTGAACCTACTGTGTATGCTAAACTTATGGCGTTTCAGAAAAAAATTATAAAGTTACAGGTATTTGATTTTACCCATTATTTTTATTGGCACGGACGGACAATTTAAACATGGCCATAACGAATGCTTCTTGGCCTACTATTTTGTCCATTTTATTTGTTCACACACTGATGACGGGAAAAAACAAGAAATGGAGACAGTAATCCGATACTTGTTCAAGCAATATTGGTCACTTATTACGCATGTAAATTTAACTTGTATATATATGTATATGTATACTTGGCACCTACATGGGTCTTAGAAGTTAAAGTTTATATCAGTTAGTTTATTTTTGTTATATTTTTTTAAATTTTTTGCTTATCAGCCGCTCTAATTATATCAGTTAGTAAAATTTTCTTCCATTGCTTTCTGGATCCAGGCAGTTGAAAATGATGCTGAATATTGGGAAGCTATATCATCAGCCTTAGCAGTTGGTTGGCTTGATGTTGTTGTAAGTTTTTTTGATAAATATACAGTTTTTATGCTATAATACAACATCCTTAATATATCTCCATCCCACCTCAGGTGAAACTATTACGCTTGCATGGATCTTATCGGTTCGATCAACTTGGAAGTCGTGAGGTCATAATTGCAAACACACACACACACACTCACACTCACACACACATTTTTGTTTAACCTTTATTTTTCTAAAGGCCTTGCATATCTCCCAAATGAGTGAGGTTGATTGTTTGCGCTCATCCAAGTTTACGATTATTTTCTGGACTGCTTTGCTTTATCTTTTCTTTTCTTTTTTTCTTTTTTTTTTTTTTGAGTGGATGAAATCACCAATTACATTCAATAGCCTCTGCATATGTAACCAGAAATAAATTCTAAATGTTATTTTGCTTCTGTTCAAAACAGATAGAAAATGGACTCGTAGAAGCAGTCGCAGTTCTTATATCACAAATGCCTCGTTTACGAAACAATTTGCCGGAAGAAAAATTAGGACTATGCTATGTAACCAAACCCGAGTTTATGAAGGTAACTTAGGGCCTTTAGCATCTGGTGAACTCTAGGGCGTTCTACATTTGATACATTCTATTACGTAGGCATGGGAGAAATGGAGAGCTCAAATTACTAAGCTGGACTGCAGTGCATTCTGGCTTCAATGCGATCATCAGAAGACCCAAGAGGGATTAAAAAATATGCTTCAAATAATGCTAGGCAATGCCAATACGCTCTCCAGTGTTACATACCATTGGATGGAACTTTACATTTCACACTTCTTGTACATCAGGCCTTTCACTGTGGTTAGTGTGCGTCATGCTTGTTTCACAATCAAGTTGTACATTCTACTATATTGTGGGGGCATTTTCAACTAGAAGTTATAGGCTAATGGTGAATAATATGCAAGCTCGATAATTAACTTTTGTTCTGTTGCAGGGTTTAGAAAGCATGCATAGCCTAGCTCAGAAATGCATGCATTTAAAGCCAATTTTCCATCGCCACAAGTTGGTGGGGATCATAATCGGGATACTTGAGGATAATACAGAGGTAAAGAGTCCGGACTATGAGCTACTGTCTCTCAAACTCTCAACATGACTTTCTATTTTCCATTTTTATAATTCAGGTCATCCTAGCTGAATGCTCGAGATCATTTGGCCCTTGGTGAGAATCCTGCCTATTAATGTTGTGTCTCCTTTAGATTTCAACTGAAGTTTAAATCGAAATTGTGTAAAATTAATCTTTTTATTATTATTATTATTATTATTATTATTATTATTATTATTATTATTATTATTATTATTATTTATTATTATTTTTTTTTTTTTTGGGGGGGGAGGGGGGAATTTCAATTGCATTAAAGAATAACCGAAAGAAGGAACATCCGAGTAGTCTTTTTTGTGTAAAATTAATTTTTGAAAGAGATCCGAAATGAATGTCATTATACGTGATGCAGCAAAGTGGTTTCTTTTGAACAGGATGATAACCCATGCCATAGAGCTGCTGACAGCTGGGAACAGTCATGCGGACATGGTTTTGCATGAAGAATATTCTAAAATTGGGGGAATTTGTATGGAAGAGCTGCACCGATTGACTTACGCTCAGATTCTTTCTTCTCATGCCTTGACATGGAATGTCAGTATTCATTGGATCCTTGTGTTTTGGATTGGGTGTTGCTTTTCAGTTCTCTGCCCTTTTCATTTCCTGAGTTGATAACTAAAGAGGGACGCTTAGTTTTTAATTAATGTTATGTCTGATTTGGCCGTCTTTCCGATATTCAAAATTTGATGCATTTATTTAATAGTGCGCATTGTGTGTCAAATTAATGATACATACTGATCCGTACTATTGCAATGCGTTGGAGATAGTTGAAAAACATAGGTATAGTGCATTTGGTGGTAGCAAAAACAGCTTCTCAGATTGATGACTGTTTTCCTTGCTATCTATCATGCATCCTTTTTATTCTTTATATATTGCTTTTCTTTCAGATTGCACCTATTTATATGACATCATGCTTGAAACAAGGACAAGGCTTGTTGGAGAATTTACTGTACAAGCAGCCTATCCAATACCATCAAATGTTGCTAAAGGTACATGAGCTGCTTTTTTGTTGTAATTTTCTGTATTTTTTTGGCTTCCATTTCAATCACTTGATAATTTCTTGACTTGATGATATTGGCAATGATAACTGTTAATTTTATTGAATAACCATGAATTTGAAACAGGGCTTGGAGATATGCCGTCTTAATGGTCTTGATTTTGTTGGCGACAATCTGATGAAGGTTTGTGTTCGAGCGACCATTTACCTTTTTCTAGTGTTATTGAATGTACTGTGGAAATGTCTCTTGATTTATCGATGTTACAGTTAATGTTGTCCTGGTAAGTTTACCTTTTTTGTTGTCTCCTCTTGTAAACTGAACTTCCGTACAAATTTGGCCCCTCATTGGGCAGATTGCTGGTGTTCATAACTGGAAACATGGCAAGAAAGGACCTGCTGTGTTCTGGCTTCAACAAGCACGAGATGAAGCACGCTTGAACAGAATTGCAAAACACTTATTTGATTTTGTTGGAAATTCGGCTTCTGATGAGAGTTTTAAGGTACTTAAAGCTCTATATTCTTTCATTTTGGTTGGTTGGAATGGAGTGTTAGTTTTACAGTGGACAATTAAGCTATTTCTGCTCGTGATTTAGATAGTATAGTCAAATCCTCATCTTTATTTAGGCTTCTTTGTAAAAATCGATTCCTAATTCTCCTGGACAATTAAGCAATATCTGCTCGTGATTTAGATAGTATAGTCAAATCCACATCTTTATTTAGGCTTCATTGTAAAAATCGATTCCTAATTCTCCTGCTTCAGTGAACAACGTCATTACTTTCTTTTTTTTTTTTTTTGCACAATGACATTTTCTTTTTGCATCCTCAACTCTATAGCACTGGGAAGGAATGATCGAACTATTGGGAAATGAGTCTCAAACTGCTGGTGGTCTTGAATTCTTGAAGCGGTATGTATTTTCTCAATCGACTTGTAAAGAAATAAATTCTACGTAAAATCCACCAACACGTTTGATCTTACTTTACACGTTCTGATGCTCCTCAGGTACAGAGATTTCCGTAGATCGCTGCAGCAAGTCCAGGATGGAGTTACAACTGATGCTGCTGTGAAAGCTGCAGAAGCTCTCATATCTGTAAGTCAACTTATGTTACTTTGTCATAAAAACCTATACTGAGAACATTCATGTAGAATCATAGCCCAAAAGAATAGTGAAAAAAAAAAACGGAAAAAGAGCACTTGAAAATGCTTGCGGTATTTACTGTCGTGTTCCTCATAATTTGTGGTTGGCCGACGCCGAGCAACAAGAGCTTTTATTTCAACTTTACTAGTCTGGATTCTTCACTCTTACTCCGTTGGATGACTTTATATCACATAATTTCCCCCATTTTTTTCTTTTTGCAGCTGATGAGAAACCCATCTACACCACAACAGTTTTGGCTGCCTCTCTTGCATGATTCAGTAAGCCCTCCAGACTTTGTGACGATCCTTGTATTTCCGAAGGAAAACATTTCTCATCATTCAAAATTTACGCATATATCTCTCTCTTGTCCTATGTCAGCTATAGCTTGGTTAATTCGGCATCTATTTATGGCCTGCTTTCCCAATTTTATAGCTAGAATAACGTTAATCTTCTATTACGGCGCAGTTGAAGTTGCTGAACTGGAAGGGCCGTCCTTTACTCAATGTGCCCGACACTAACCTTCTCTTGAACAAACTTCAAGAGCTATCGTTGGCAAGATTACGACCTGACTTTGTCGAATCTGATTTGCCGCCCGAGGCCTTGAAATCCGTCAGGCTCGCTCTCGCCACCAACTTAGGCCGAGCTATTCTCAACGAGTAGAGTTATAATGTTATATCTTTTTGAGTTAATCACCACCCAGTCGTATTATGTTGTTTCATTATTGAATCCTCCCTTTGCCCTCATTATCTTTTCTGTGATAATAGCTTTTATTTGCAAACGTATATATTTGTTATTGTAGAGAAAATTCAAAATGGTTTTTAATGTTTCGCCTGAATTAATTTAGTTCTTGATGTTGTTGATTTTGGACCAATTTGGTCTTTCCGTCACGACTAACGTCAATTTTAATGGGAATTTCGCGCGTACCCCAAATGTGGTGTCCGTCTCCGTTGAAAACTAACTAAATGAGGACACAATACTGAAAATTTCTCTTTCAAAATTCGAACACAAACTCTAGATCATCTGCTTCATTGAATTCAATTAACAGTAGAAGAGTACGAATTTGGCAAATGTTCCGTCAAATCCTCGATTTTGCCAATGTGAATTTGAGCTTCCTTTGCTGACGGCTTGGACGACTCCGAACTTCGTTAAAATCGACGTTAATCGTGACGGAATGATCAAATTAGTCCAAAATCGACAACATCAATGACTAAATTTGTTCAGGCAAAACATCAAAGACTAAATTAGTTTATAGAGCAAACATCGAAGACCATTTTAGATTTGCTCCCGTATAAAAACATTTAATAATAAGACATCAATAGAATTATTGTACAATCTCTAAATTGTCTACAAACAAAGCATCTCCGACCAATTTGTTTAGGGCGGAACCATGAACACCCTATTGTACCAAACAGAATGAAGAATCATGTGAAAAACATCATACTTTGAAGGCTTGCTATGCCACATGAAATGCAGCCTAACCTTCTCCACATTCCCGTGCATCTCCTCGTACGCCCCCTCGGGAATCGAAACGAGTATCTTCTTCAAGTTCGGTATATCCCTTTCCCGAACAAACACGGCGAACGAATCCCACTTCAAAATCTCGAAGAAGGGCGGTACGAAATTGTCCGATATAATCACAGGCACGCAGCCGTACAGTATCGCCTCGACCACCCTCGGGCTGTTCACTTCGTAGCCCTTTGCGCATATGCAGTATCTGCTGTTCTTCATGTGCCATTGGTAGCCCTTCTTTATGGGCCCCGAGATCTTCATGTTGGGATCTTTGCCCGCCCATTGGCTTATCAATATGGGTCGGACGTGCCCGTGCATTTGGCCCGCGAAAAACGCCAGGATTTTGCGCTTCGACGGTGGGTTCCCTCCGAGTACGACGTCTCTCATCAGGCTCTTGGGAGAGCGTACGTAGGTTTCGGGCAAGGAGACGTCCTTGCCGAGCTGAAACCCTTCTTTCACGTCCGAGTTGCACATGGCTCGTATGGCGTTCGCCATGAGTTTCCGCGTCTCGATTGGAGCCTGTTGAGAGACAGAGAGAGAGGATTTCAGTTAGGAAAAGAAAATGAAATGTGTGGAAGTACAACAGTCAAAGCGCAAAGTAACATTGTTCGAAGCGCCGTGCTTTTCACACACGAATTATGCATATCAAACGCAGCCTAAACTTTTATTCATTCATTATGTTTGAACGTACCCAATCATGGCAAGCGACGAGGCAATGATCCGAGCCATCGGTTCTGTTCCAGAAGGCGTATCTCGACCTTATCCGTTGGAGGTAATTCGCCAGAAATCGATTTATGTCGTCGAAAGAGCGCGAATCCTTCACGTATACGTACTGCGCCAAATGCTGAGAGCTGAAAGGCAAGTAGAACAAGTGAGCTTCCGTCGGGATTTTGGTGAGGTATTGGCCGCTCGATTCGATGTGTTTCATGAACCATCCTTCGGAAGCGTATATGCCCTTGAGCCTCGGGTTATGAAACACCGGCCTTTTCCCGTCCCTATGGACGTAAACCTTGAGCTTTTGTTCCATCGCTTCGTAGCTCCTGCGCTTTTTCTGAGCTTCTAGCAATCAAATATACATAGAAAGTCGAAATATTATATTCTTGTTAGGCGCAGCTACCTCAAGAATCTCGTAAGATTTCGATATATTGGCGCATATAACCCGGGATTTCTCGGTTTTGCGCCTCCGTGTTCAATCGTAAATCTTGCGCTTCGTAGCTCTTGATCGGCGGGTGAAGGCCAAAGAGGAGTCTGCAAAAGCATAAAATCCTCGTCCTGATGATGAGACTAAAACAACCGTACGTAGTAGTAAGAAAAGACCGATTGACCTTCGAAAAGGACGAGGCTCGACTCTTACGCAACATATCGGTCATATCAGAAAATGAAACTACCAGCGATTCGCCAGCATTCGCGCCATTTGTAGTACTACTGTTACTCTTCGCCTGCGCCGAATTTATTGATGATATGCTCGTATTAACCGAAGGCGTTAATGTATTACTACTTATAACAGCTTCTGCATTGCCCTTCGATGCGATAAGTCCTCCTTTCCTCGCGCCAACAGATGGACTGATAATATTAGCAGGCGTAACTTTTTCTCTCGAATGCGCATCGATCACTTTAAATAAGTCTAGAGGGCTCGGAGCATTGTAGGCAGAAGCCGGGCTATCAGCTTGGGGATTTATCTCTATGCTCTTATTCTTTTGGCATAGCTTTTCGATCGAAGGCGGGAAACTATTACCGGCCGTAAAGTTGGCACAGAATTTCCCGTGAGGCAACAGCGATATCACGCTGCTTCGATACGGTAGGTTGAAATACTGAATCGTTAGCACAGAGGCCAGCGCTAATGTAAGAAGCCATATCCCTCTCCTTGCTTCGAATCGGCAGATGTTGCGCAACAAACCGTAGCCCATTGTTTGAAATCGAAAGAGCGATAACTCGGAGTAGACGATGGTCCTTTGTTCGATTCCCTGGTACATTCATTATAGCGAAAACTCGAGTTATTATTTGATCAGAAACACACACACACATATATATATATAAAGGGTTAAATATTTTTTTTTTGTTCTGTAATTTAGGAAGTGTGGCATTACAGAGACAATAAATTTAGGGAATAGCATTATACATACAATATCTTTCAAAATTAAGCAATTTTGGGACATTATATGCCGGAACCCTAGATTATACCTCAAATATTAGGATTTCGGTGTATAAATAGATTTCCATCGAATTTAGGGTTGACATTTTACGGACAATAACTTTCAAAACCAAGTAATTTAAGGACAAAATCTAGAGTCCCAGTGTATAATGTCTCAAAACTGTTTAATTTTGAAAGTTATTGTCAGTAAAATGTCACCCCCTCAATTTTATGTCCCTATATTGCCATCTCCCATAAATTACACGATTAAAAAAATAATTAACCCATATATAAATAATGTCATTTCATGTGCTACCGAAATATATATACTTCTGAAAGCAGCAAATCGGTTAGAACCTATACACAAGGAGGCGTTCTGTAAGAACGATAATCAACCAAACCAAACAATGACCTAAACCTTAAAAGATCATGGAAGTTCATCAGACTCTCTCACATAATTCACAACACACATACATACATACATACATACATACATACATACATACATACATACATATCATCGTTTGATGAAAAGCTAGCCCTAATACAAGGATCCCACCAAGAGTCTTGAATGCATACAGTTTATGAAGATTTCAAATGAAGCAGAAAGAACATATAAAACATAAATGGAGCTCCAATATATATATGTATGTGTGTGTATGTATATAGATGTGTAATATCATGCAGTGGTTGAAATGGTGGCACCTTTACAAGTGTAGAAAACCCTCGTGTGCTTGAGGTTTGACCTTTGTGGTCGTTGGTTCGTCGGCTCTTCCTTCAGTTCTCCTCGGAAATATGATATTTTTTATTTTATCACGCACACACACACACATATATATATATATATACACACAACACATGTATGTGTGAGAGTGTGTAATCAATGAAATTGGGTTTTTTTTTTTTTTTTTCTGATATGAACTTTGCATAGGGATCAGTCATTTATTAATATTTATGGTGGTCAAAGATTATATATTGCCCCTTTAGATGATACATAAAAAGATTTTCATGATGTTTTGTGATTCTATTTACTATTTTTCCTTGTTCAATACTTTAGTCAAACACAGGTTGTGTTCGTTGAATATTACGTAAAACCGTTTCATATATTTAGGAGCCGAGGCACTATCCAAAATTAATATTTTTTCCATATATTTACATTCATAGAACATCATTATATATGATAAAAATAAAGTATAATGTATTTCAATCAGTGTGATCATTGCCTCCAGATAATATATACATATATATATTGGAATTAAAATAATTTATTGAATTTGATGCATTGGAAAGAAATTATTCACATCAACGATGCATATTAAGAAAGAACGAAACTGACTTGAGGGGCGTCGCGAGGATGGTCATTGTCTTTCTAACATGCTTTTTTTTTTTCTGTATATTTCACGGATTTGACGGATTTGATGGAGGACAAGATTTCAACTCAAACGATCGATTGATTTCAATGTATTATTCAGGCGGGGGATTTTTTCTGCCCCATCAAATTTTATTATTATTTTTTAAAAAAAAAAGTGATTTGATTACATTTAAATTTTATATTAGTTCAAGATTTTAATATGAACTACAACAAAACGTTGAAACGTCTTAGGAAAAAAAACAAATGTCTAATATTTGACTATGTATTTCTTTTTTAAATTAGTTTATAAGTATTTGAATGAGTCACAAACTGAAATTCCTCAAATTATGGAAAAGATACCTCAAACATGAATATAGGTAAAAGTCTTTATAGGTCTGTTTTCAAACATCCTTGAGGTTATATCTCTGTATCTGATAATGACTTATAAAACTAAGAGTTCAAGAAATCATTAATTGAAGTTAACAAACGACTCGCATGTAATAGACATATAGTACAATATTTTTAAGAAACGATAGGTGCTTTAATTTAAGACAACACAGCCAAGCAGGCCAATGTCCTTTCACCGGCAACCTTTGAGTAGATACGACGAGGAGCTCGTCAAGCTTTTGCTGCGAGATGGCGACGGAGATGATGATTTTCCGATTTCCTTTGAAGGCGATCCACATTCGCTGAAGTCGAGCGTGCGTCTCTCGCTCTGCAAAAAATCGTTTCAAGACGTAAATATTATGCAAAGAGCGACGAAACATCTTAGTAAAACAAGCAGATATACGTCTTGTGTGATAAAAAAAATACAGATTATGGAGTGTGATTTTGAGGGAAATGGGACAAAAAATGTTTTACCTCAAAACATGAAGAAGTATTTGCTGGGAGGTTCTCCTTTTCGTCGACCGCCAGGTTGGTGCATTTGCCTTTTTTCATTATTGTTTCGGGCGTATCATCTCCCAGAACCTCACGTGCCTCTGCGAAAGTACTAGCAGTTTGCTCTCCTAGTTGCTTCATTAACTCAATGGCATCGTAGCTTCGCTCCCCCGGGCTCAGGATGTAGCCGATGTCCTGCAGGCGTGAGAGGTGAGGATAGAATACGACTAAAGAATTTCGAAAAAAAAAAGAAGATAATAATGGCATACATCCATTTTCTTACATCTATTGTTATGTCCGTTTCAATTTGGGGACCCGGCGCAAAATTCTTCCAAAACCAGGGAGATCTCCATCCCGAAGGAGATTCAACGCTCAACTTAAAGGGGGTCTCAAGAAATCTGCTGAGATGCAAGTTAACAGCAGTCACCTCTCCAAGAAAAATAACCGAAAAACACATTGTTGTTGCCGAGGATAATAACAATAAAACAGCAGTTTTCTTACATGCCACTGTTGTTTACAGAAGCTGCACCCTTTCCGGAACTTTCTGCTTTCTTCGTTGAAGGACTCACAGATTGAAAAGTAGTTATGACCAAGTTATTTCCATCCTCACTAGTAGTGGTTCGCAGGCGAGGAGAACAGACGATGGAAAGGCACGGTGCTTCAGAAGAAGCTGCGAGGATAACTCCAGGCTTAGATACAGCAGCTTCCAATCTTTTGGCAAAGCTATTTCCAAGAGCTTTAGCACCTAGATTATTACATCTTTTGCCCTTGATTCCCATATTATCAGGAGAGAAAAACCGTGGGCCGTTGGTATCATGTTCAGTTAGAATTCCAGATGCATTTGTATCCTAACATTACAGAAAAAGTAGTTTAGGTAAGATTCTAAGCAGTTAGATAATATAACAAAACCGTTAAAGCTATCATGAATATATTGTGCATCCTAAGAAGGGCAAGTAGATGCCCTTCTATTGCTATGTTCCACAGAAATAAGAAAATGAGACATAACCTCTGCTTCGGTGATGACATTACTTGCGTCATTCTGTTCAGTTATCTTGCTCACAGTATTCTTGCCACAATTCTTATTTGTCGACTTTTTATTTGGAGAGAAATCACACCCCACGTCACACTCATTCGCTGATTTTCTATCAGCAGAGTGCATGTCAACATCTTTTTCTATGGAAGACGCTTCAATGTTTTCTTTGTTGCTTGGAGATGACGGTCCCACTGGTCTTTTCATGTCTGCACATTCGTCAAAAATAACTTCTAACCGGCAAAGTCCATTTGCCAGGCTAGATGATAAAGATTCTTGCCTGAGAGCACAATCGAGCTTCTTCTCATCTCTCTTCTCAGATAACGGGGATAGCAAATCCCGGTTTCTTTTCCTCAAAATAGACGGCGTTCCTGTAAAGGTTTTAGCAGCACTTTTTAGAATAGCATCAGGCGTATCTTCTCTAGATGGCGAATCCCACAGTTTGATAGGAGTCATAGAAGAAATCATTAGTTGCCGTATACCAAGCGGGCTAAAATCTTGATGCATATCACTTCCAGATTGTAAAAGATCACAACTAAAGAACGGTATATCCAAGCTTGGAAAACGAGGCGGTTCATACAATAAGGCCCCTGATTCCTTTGCTTTAACTGTATTTTCGTCCTCATAAGCAGAACATCGTTGAGAATCACTGCATGGTTTTAAGACAAAATCATCAGCTGGAACTAGTCTCGGCGACTCTTTTATTTCATGAGAGTCATTTCCAAACGGAGGATACTCAGACTCCTTTGGACAGATAATGCCATCAGCATGTGTATTTGGTGGCATCAATTGCTGGATACCATTCCCTTGGGAGAAATAGTCGTATTGATTTACGCTGTTGCCCAGTGCAAATCCATCGCTCGTATGAGGAATCTGTGCCGCAAAGAGGTAAGACTGACTACACGAATTGCCCAGCAAATGATCGGGCATAGACAATAGGGATGCAAAACTACCATCGACAGGTATCTGAAGTTCTGACGAACCCTGAACAAATGTGTCTGAATGTCCACTGTCATTTGCAGACGGAAAATATTCACCATGTTCGCTTACCATCTTAGCATTTATATTTGCTAACTGATCGTGAGTATCAGGACCTGGAACCATGTCTTCCACCATAGGAGCAGAAGAGTTTAATAATGCAAGCGAAGAATCAAGTGCCAGGGATGCTTCTGCTTGGTCGTCATCGAGGCACGTTAAAGTTTCCATGAAAAATCCAGATTTGTGGCTCAGATCCAGCGAAGACATGTCGGGAAGATCAGACGGATCAATAGACCATTCCATCCCTGAAAAGGTTTCCCAATCCCGAGAAATATCATGTTCTGGAAATTCCTCATTAGGTTCACCTGGTACTTCTGGTTCGACAAATTCAACGTCTTGAAACACGGGATGATATACATCAGAACATGGAACTTGAGTCGATTCTTCTTCTCTTCCGCAACCTATTCTGGAATGCACTACTGCGCCGCTGGCCATGTTCGAAGATTGAGACAGATTGGGATAGGTCGAACCCTGGCTGCACTCAGAAACTTCCTCCCCTTCTAACCCACCTTTAACAGCGATATCGTCTTGACTGCTTTGTTGAGGCTTTGAAGAAGAAGATGCCGCTGGGTGATGCTTCTGTCCGATAATTGGCAGACCTTGAAACTGCGAAAGTAAACCTGAAGCCAAATACATGTCCAGTTTCTTCTTGACTGAACTATTCCAATGATTTTTTATCGCATTGTCCGTTCTGATGCCGCATGTGTGGGAAATGGAAAATAATCAAAATGATGGTAGCTTGTAGATATTTTCATGATATGTAAGAATATGTGTTCCAGGAAAGTGAGGAAGAAAAATCATTCACCTTCCAGGCAAGACTTTTGTTAATTCAGCCCACTTATTTCCATAGATTTGATGAGCCTGAATCAAAGCCAGCTCCTCTTCTTGTGTCCAAGCGTCTTTGTTTATGTTGGGATTAAGATGATTGTGCCACCTAAAACGTAGATGGCACTAGGTGAAATACATCATTATGAAGCAGAAAGAAAAGAAAAAGAAAAATTAGAGAATACAGTATCTGAACTCCTCTATATCATCTGAACTCCTCTATATCATGAGAAACCAAAAACAAATGATTTTTGCACGTTAAAATTATTTCACTGGAAAGAAACACATGAAGAATACGGTCGTATTTCAGAAGAAGAGAAGAGCATGCCTACCTTTCACGACATTGCTTTCCAATACGTCCAGGAAGAGCTTGAGCAATGGTAGACCACTTTTTTGGCCCATATCTATCAACCAATTCTATTATGATGTCATCCTCCTAATCACATAACATGGTAATCATAAACTTAGAAAATTAAGACATGTAACCGAAGTCATAATATAGGAGACTTGATGCATAAGTAACAAGCAAGAGAACAGCTAAACCTCTTTCGACCATGGACCTTTCACAAGTTCTGGGTTGAGAACTTTCTGCCACCTATGTAAGCACTGAACATCTGTTCGGTCTTTGAAACACTCGGCTGCATATAGTATGCAAGTTTGAGTTGAAATATTAATTGCATTTTTTCATTCTATATTAAATGTTAACTCCAAATACAACGACAAATATTCAGTCCGATACCATACTTTAGGCAAAACAGCCTTTTCGGAAAACCCCATTCGAGGCTATAAAAGAGCAAGAAGAAACACACTCATGTGACAGAGATACCAAGAGTGTAAAAGGCTTAATTTCAGTTCATTACCTATCTTTTTCCAGTTTTTCCCTTTAAAACGCTGCACAGCCATTCGCAGTACCTCATCCTGACAGTAACATAGTAGCTACAGTTTAGACATTGAAACTTTCGCCATATGATTTTGCTTGATAATTAACATGGTGGCACCAATGTAGACAAAAAGAAAAGAAAAACTGAAGATTCCGACTGACCTCCTCCGGAGTCCACTGTCCCTTGGTGGAACGCCTTGTCGGGCCACTAGTCCTCCTAATATAAAGTTTCAAATGTAAACACAATACTCTAAAGAAGATATTCAGTGTGCAGTATGTGCTGAATGGCTGGCTATCTTCAATAAAAGAAAGAGAAGGCACCACCATGTAAGGCATCTCATTAAACAAGACCTTCAAAACTTGCTAGGGACATCAAAACACATAAATCTTGTACTATAATGAGGAAAAGCACTTGCCTGAGTCTAAGACTCTAAACAACTGTAAACCAAGCAGAGCATATAACACAAGAAATGAAATGAGTGATAAAAATAATCAATTATGTCTCTCGGATATGTTACCCATGTAAAGTTCTAGCTCTTTGAAGACCATTTTTGACACCATCTGAAACATTGCTATTTGTCCTGTCACTTTCCATTTTTGCTTGTCAAACAAGGATATTTTCATACACCACTTCCGAGCAACTTCTTTCAGATAGTTTCCTCCAAATCATCATATGCTAAACAGCGAGGTTGGTGCTATACCAATCCGGGATAGATTCAGCATCTGGAAAAGCGAATACAACCATAAGAGAAAAACAAGAAATTGTGTCGAAAACGCTAGGATCAGTGATCACTCAGACAGATCCCGCTCGTCATCCTCAGTACATACAGATTTATTTCTTTCTAGACTAGTCGTGATTGCCACATCTCTCAAAACTCTCAGGATATATTTTTCACTATTGGGCCGCAATTCGGCGATAGCGCCGCCTATCCAACAAATTTATATCTGATGTCTGCCCTACTTAGAAACATTGACAGCTGTGCCCTATCTAGACTAGTTGGCGCGATTCTCATTTTTTGAAATTCAAATTAGCCCAGTACATCTGTGTCGTAGCGAGCCAAATAATTGACATTTAAATTTTTTATGCCTTGTGAAAATCTGAATTAAAAACTAGAACTCGGGAATGGTCAGCTTAAATGTCGTCTAAAAAGGCAAATTGTTCATGTCAGCTGTCATGATTTTATGCCTTGGAAGGAAGATGTCAGCTTCCTGATTCAATACTACCAGCTAGTTTCATTGGCTACATTGCTACCCTACTTAACAAGATTAACAATCTCAGCAAGAAAAACATAAACATCATATTGTAACACAGAAGACATAACAACAGGCTCACCAAAGGATTAAATTTATACACGTCATTGCTGTTGTAAGGAATGACAATGGTGTTCCAAAGAATCGAACTATCTGTTGTGTCCCATAATAAATCTTTATTGGACCGAACAGCAATCAGTCTACAGAAGACACTACCTTTACAACAGTTCAGGCACACTTCATACTAAAAATTCTCAGGCATAAATTCATCAAACTCGCCTTCAAAAAATGTTCTTTTAAGGCGAAAAAAGAAGATTGAAACAATTACGTAATGATAAATCGTTTAACATTCTAAATACAAATAAAGAACTAGATATTCAAAGGAATCTCATTTCACAAAGTCTCATCTAGCATGAAGAAAATAGTCATAAAGTAAACCGATTTCAAATTCAAAACTAAATGAATAAACAAATAACCCCCACTTGAGGTTTAAAATTGAAAACTTCATATTCAAACAAATTGAGCAAAGCAAATGTAATTGTAAGAAAGACAAACTTAATTTCATACATGGAGGCGATCTAACGCACAGCACACTAACAGATCCTAGTCACAAAATGGGCCACTAATCAAAGAAGCTCGACAGAAATCAATCGCAGAAACAAGTTCAGGGGAAGAAAAATAGCGAAATCCATTTCAAATTCCACCCATTACCACGAACAAGGGTGAACCAAAGATACGCCATTATCTACCACATAGCCAAATTAGAACAACAATGAACCATACCAACGAAAAAAAAAAAAAACCAAACAAACTTGTAGCACTCACCAAGCCAAGTTCAAGAAGTTCCAATCGCAGAAACCCAAGATTCAAACTCACGCCCAATCGAGTCAACGCACGATTGAAATATAATGCCTCGCCCTCACACTTCAAGATTACATTTACAACCGAAGCCGATCTGATCCGATCTGAGTACGCCCAATCGAAGTGAAAATCACTGTGTGAAGTGTAGTGTGTGTGTGTGTGTGTGTTTTAGGAAGAGAGAAGAAAAACGAAGAAAATTAAAAGAAAACGGTCGGAAATTTTCAAAATAAAGGAGAGAGTTCTCAACGAAGATCCCACGTGTCACGATGAGCGGCTGCGATTGACTTAGTAGTCAAAGGTTTTTATGGTGCCAACGGTCCGATTTGTTAATTTCAATCTGAAGAATAGGGCAACAATCTGATTTTATTTTTTTATTATTTCTTTTTAATAGACGTTTTATTACCAACTTTAAAATAAATAAAAAATTGTGTAATAAAATTAAAAAAGAAATGCGGTGAGCGTGGATCGAACACGCGACCTTCAGATCTTCAGTCTGACGCTCTCCCAACTGAGCTATCCCCGCAATTATTATTACGTTATTATTGACTTTAATCTATTCTTTGTACTATGCTCATTTTCAGAGATGAAATCTCATCGAAGAATCCTATTTTACCCTCGAAAGATCGAAGTTTTCTGACTTGTAGCTCAAACCCCAAGCTGCAGAATTAAGTATTTGGATCCATCGAGGTGTAAGAAATCTGGGATCGGAAAGAATGGCACCTCCGCCAGCTCAATCTCAGCGATCCCCTTCGCCTTCTCAGCCATCTGGGTGAGACTTCATGCTCAGCACGTTCTTGTTTTTGCTCTGATTTGCTGTATAAAATTTTGTTTGTGCGTCTGATTGTTAAGTAGGAGTTGGAATTTTGAGCTTTTATGGGTGCAATTGAGCTGCAGCAGTCACTCCCTCGCATGCATTGCTTGCGAGGGTGTGGTTATAGATTATATTTTTTTTTTTGGCATCATCTCGTTTGGGTTGCTATTGAAAATGAGGGATTTGATTCAAGTTTTGCTAGATCTCGATGCCGCCCAAGTATTCTGCTAGGGTTTTAATGTACTGTTAACTTACGAAGTCTCTTCATTAGTTTTTCATGTAGGGGTAGTTTATTACATGCGTTTTAATGCTCTCTTAGTCTCCAGGATCATGACAATGACTTCTGCTTTCGAGAAGTTCGTGTCTTTTGTCATGAACTTTGGGTTTTAATTCTTGTACCTTTGAATGTTATTCTACTCTACTGGGAATTGGGTTTTGGAATATGAGGATCGTTAATCTTAATGCTTATTTTTGTTTTGTTCTATCAGAAAAGGAGAGGTTTCTGATCTGAAAACACAGCTTCGCCAGCTGGCTGGAAGCAGAGCTCCGGGCACCGATGACACTAAGCGAGATCTTTTCAAAAAGGTTATCTCTTACATGACCATCGGAATAGATGTGTCATCGGTTTTCAGTGAAATGGTGATGTGCTCAGCTACTTCAGACATCGTGCTTAAAAAGATGTGTTATCTGTACGTTGGTAATTACGCGAAGCACAATCCTGATCTTGCGCTTTTGACTATTAACTTTCTTCAAAGAGACTGCAAAGACGAGGATCCGATGATCCGGGGTTTGGCTTTGAGAAGTTTGTGTTCACTTGGTGTGCAAAACTTGGTTGAGTACTTGGTAGGCCCATTAGGCAATGGGTTGAAAGATGGAAGTAGTTATGTTAGGATGGTTGCGGCAGTTGGAGTGCTCAAGCTATATCATCTGTCGGCTTCGACTTGTATAGATGCTGATTTTCCAGCTCTGTTGAAGCATCTAATGCTGAAAGACAAAGATCCCCAGGTTAGATCATTTTGTGCTTCATCGAAAACTTTTATTCTTGTTCTAAGTTGGTGGGTACTTCTAATTTGTGGCTAGTTTTACCTCTTATCGATTACAATATCTACGAAGTGCAGTTTATTATGCTCTTTTTTTTTTTTTGGTTTCAGATGAAATATTTTCATTTCATAACTCATAGGCACCAATAAGATGCCATGCTTTTCTATACTGTGTTTTCTCTTTCCCAATCCATTTTAATTTCCTCCAATCAGGTGGTAGCAAACTGCCTAACTTCCCTACAAGAGATTTGGAGTCTGGAAGCTAGCACATCTGAGGAGGCTGCAAGGGAACGAGAAGCCTTTACTTCAAAGCCTGTTGTGTATTACTTTTTGAATAGGTATCGTCATGCTCATGATCTATCACCTTTCTTTGTTCTTCACAGTCAAAATCAGTTAATGCTAATCTCAAGTTCATTGGCATTCTCTGTTGTTGAGTAATATTATGCTGTGAGGGAAGGCGAAACCTTTACATTGTATCTCTGTGAGCTTGAGTGGTAATTGATTTAGATCAAGAGAAAAATTAATTTGGTAACTTATATGTAAATGATACTCACTGCACTCCATATGTGTCTTCTAGCGTCGCCTCCATAGTTTAAATTTGATGTTGGGTCTTTTTATATGCATACTGATGTATTCCTGCATTGAAGCTCATTGTACATGCATATATAGTTTTGACTATGGAGATTCAAACATTCCTTGGTGATAGAAGCATATAACTATCTAATTTGTTTTCCTTCAATGTTCCTTCCTTCCTTAGTATTATAATGGAAATGAACAGATAAATCCTCTTATATCTTAGAAAACTCATGAATTGCTCCTGTGTAAGAAAGAAGTCGTGTTTTTAAAAGTAAGCGACCTGCTTGGCATTATGCAGGATGAAAGAATTCAGTGAATGGGCACAGTGTATAGTATTGGAGTTGGTTTCAAAATATGTTCCTGCAGACAGCGAAGAGATCTTTGACATCATGAATCTTCTTGAAGATAGACTACAACATGCGAATGGCGCTGTTGTCTTGGCCACTATTAAGTTGTTTCTTCATATGACGCTGTCCATGACCGACGTTCATCAACAGGTATATTGTGTTATCATCTTCAATCTTTGTATATGATGTTCTACATACTTCTCTTTCAATGTTGTAATGTAATGGTTTTATCACTGTCAAGTTTGGGAATTTTATATGTTCTTCTTCAACAGTGTGTCATGGAAATATACCACATTTTGTTGTATCAGTTGCTGTGTGGTAAATTTAAAATTAATAACACTTGTTTTCATTAACAGTATTTCAATCGGGATAAAATATGTCACTTGAGGCACTTTTCTCCTTCTCCTTTTTTTTTTCCTAGATAGTTTGGCCTCTGTATCATATAGATTCTTTGAAATATTTTGCAGGTGTATGAGCGAATTAAAGCTCCTCTGCTGACATTGGTGAGCTCAGGAAGTCCCGAACAGTCATATGCAATTTTGAGCCACCTTCATCTACTTGTGATGCGTGCACCATATATCTTCTCCTCAGACTACAAGCACTTCTATTGTCAGTACAACGAGCCATTTTACGTCAAGAAATTGAAGCTCGAAATGTTGACTGCTGTTGCAAATGAGAGCAACACATATGAGATAGGTAAGTTCAATTCTATGTTTTTAAGAAACTCTTATTCTCTGCTAGTTCTTTACATGGTCAATAATTTGATTCCATTTCAGTGACTGAACTTTGTGAATACGTCGCAAATGTTGATGTTGCAATGGCAAGAGAATCAATTCGAGCCGTTGGAAAGATTGCTTTGCAGCAGTATGATGTAAATGCTATAGTCGACCGGCTACTTCAGTTTCTGGAAATGGAAAAAGAACATGTTACTGCTGAAACTCTTGTAAGCATTTCTTTTATCGATCGTAAACATTCTTATTTGTTATACTATCACGTTCCTCTCTGTAACTTCAGTTTCTAAAATTGCTATTTTTTATGTAGGTTCTAGTAAAAGATCTTCTCAGAAAATATCCTCAGTGGAGTCATGACTGCATAGCAGTTGTGGGGAATATCAGTAGCAAAAACGTTCAGGAACCCAAAGCCAAGTCTGCACTCATTTGGATGCTTGGCGAATATGCTCAAGACATGCAAGATAGTCCCTATATCTTGGAGAGTCTTATAGAAAACTGGGATGAAGAGCTTTCTCCAGAGGTGCGTTTACATCTTCTTACAGCGGTAATGAAGTGTTTCTTCAGAAGAGCACCGGAGACTCAGAAAGCCTTAGGAGCTGCTCTAGCTGCTGGAGTAGCTGATTTTCATCAGGTAATATTCTTAAAGTTTTACCGACGACACAGTTTATATAATACTGAAACGAGCTGAACTTCCCTATCACTTTTTGACTAATGCCGGACTGTCATATTTACTTTTGTAACTGGTGATTTCTAATGAATGTTGAACGACTATGATTCTACTGCCTGCTTCAGGATGTGCGTGATAGGGCATTGTTCTACTACAGGCTTTTACAGCAAGATGTTGCTGTCGCTGAGCGCATTGTAAATCCTCCCAAACAAGCAGTTTCAGTTTTTGCAGATACACAAAGTAGTGAAATCAAAGATCGCATCTTTGACGAATTCAACAGTCTCTCTGTTGTATACCAAAAGGTTAACCATCTTTGTCTTGTCATTCTTCGACAACTTTATAACCATTGTTCTTTTCTTGATGGCCTTATCTTTTTTATTACATAAGTAACCACTTGCAATAAAGCTTCATAACTCTCTTTGCCAAAAGTACTCTTGAATAGAAAAATATTCACCTGTAACAACTTAGGCACATCCACTTCCTGATATGCCTTTTCCTTTTCTCTTGGTTACTATCTGCTACAGTCCTAACATGTTTATCCCCTATGTATCTTAATCGCTCATTTTTTTGCACTCACATATGAATGTGCATCAATCGCTACTCACTAGTATGGGAATGAATTAGTAACACTGGCTGCTAAACAAAGAAGCTAAAACAAAAGTCTTTACTTATGCAACTATAGGAGCTGGATGAGAACAATGAGTAATTTGACATATTTTATCCTAGAAATAATGGGAAAAGAGAGCTGCGTATGCATTTCTGGCTGGTAGACTAAATTTACTAAGCAATGTTCCTTTTTTGAACAGCCATCGTACATGTTCACGGATAAAGATCACAGAGGGCCATTTGCTTTCTCTGAGGAAATCGGCAATCTATCAATCGGGACCGAACCAGCTGATGCGACAGTTGCTGCACTTGGAGTGGAAGCAAATGACAAAGACTTGCTACTGAGTACTTCAGAAAAAGAAGAAAATCTTGGTTATGGTAACAACGGTTCTGCATATACTGCTCCTTCGTATGATGCTTCGAATACAAACTCTGGGCTTCAGTTAGATCTCGTGTCACTCGATCAACCATCTACGCTGCCCTCTAGTGGTAGCTTGGGTATTGAGGATTTGCTTGGTCTAGGCCCCACATCTTTCTCTAGTGACACTTCTTCGTCTCCCCCACTGAAGCTTAATGCCAAAGCTGTTCTCGATTCTAAGGTTTTTCAGCAGAAATGGCGTGAGCTACCAGTTTCTCTTTCACAGGTTCGTACCATAACCGGGGCTTCATATTTTTTCTTTTTACTGTTACTTTTTTCATTAGAATCGAGCTAGCTTTATCATTTCCTATAATATGCTGAAAGAAACATATTAATTGCTGAAAAAATAACTCATGTATGGCCTACTCCCGACATTTTCTTTCTTCGTATGCTTAATAAAAACAGACATTGATTGGTTGGATTTGTTTGTTTAATGGAGAAATGCTAACTTTAACCGTTCTTTTCAGGAAATCACCATTGATCCGCGTGGAGTTGCAGCTATGACAAATCCTCAGGCTCTTCCTCAGCACATGCAAAGCCATTCCATTCACTGCATGGCTTCAGGCGGTCAATCCCCCAACTTTAAGTTCTTTTTCTTCGCACAAAAAGCAGAGGAAGGATCATCGGCTTATCTCGTGGAATGCATTATCAATTCATCTTCCTGTAAGGTTCAGTTGAAAGTCAAAGCTGATGATCAGAGCACATCTCAGTCGTTCTCGGACTTGTTCCAGTCAGCTCTGCAAATGTTTGGTTCGTCCTAAGCTTTTACATGTTGGAATATATTGTCTGCAATTTTCAAGTTTTGTAATGGGCATGCATACCGTCGAAAAACTGAATTAAGATAATGACAATATTGAGAACAAATTTTAATCTTCTCTTTGATTTGTTTGTGTTTTTTTGCTACTTCAGCTGTCTCTGGTGAAGATCAACTGTGGAATAATCCCAACTAAGAAAAATTTAATCTGTTGTATGATAGCTTTTGTTATATGAGCATCAGTTTTCAGTAGATTTATTGAACATTTGAGGATGAACTCTCAAATTCCACAACTTGTTAACACTTCCTCAAGGCAATAAATTGTACAATGATAAGGAAAAGAGACAACTCAATCACAATCTTATTACCAATGATATAGTAAGAATTCTAGGAAGCCATTCGCCACTGAAAATTCATGAATTTCCCATCTCATGCTTACAAGTCTTTATCATCAGTGAGGTGTGCGGCCTTACCATGAATGTACTTCGATCAAACAGAAGCAACGAGGGCGGCGGAAAAATCACTTGCCTTGTTCCCCTTTTTCCTTTAGAGGCAAGATTGACTTGAACCATTGCTTCCAAGGAGCATCTTGTTGTTGTTCGATCCATGAAAGGAAGCAGCTATCCAATAAGCAGAAGAAATTGACGTAGAGAAGCTGATATCTCACAGGGATAAATCGGAAATTAGCCACCTGAACAATCGGCCATATTCCACCTTCCAATATCAGAGCGGGGAGAAAATCTCTTTTTACGTCTTCCTTAACCTGAGCAGAGGTTTTACCCGCAGAATATCCCATGTAGGTGAAGAACACGAACAAATCAAATGGCCCGAAGATTAAACCGTCGAGTGCTACTTTTGAAGCAACAAACTTAAAGGAGTTTGGCTGATACTTGAACCGTAATTTAATGATACGGTCAAGTCCCTCGTACCTTCACAGAGATACAAAACAAGCATTCAGAAATTGGACTAGATATGCTTGCAAATTTTGCAGATAGTAATATTGCTTGTAATAGAAAGTGTGCTTATTTTTTCCATTTAGTATTAGTCATGCAGAAATACAGTGTCTGCTCAAGTCTGCAAGAGCCGTGAAGTTTCATATATTTATAACGAGTAAATTGTGATCAAAATGACAAAATATAAAAGCATCTTAAGGCTAATTTGGGATCCAAGAAAAACCGTACACATCGAATCCAAGAAAGAACATAAGTTATAAACAATGCACTGAACAAGAATACAATGCTTAACTTCTGAACATTGGAAAACAACTAGAAAGGGTCAGCTACAACAGAATTAAGACTACTTACCAAAAGTGGCCAACGGGACCAACAAATCCAAGCCCAAACAAGGTCGTGGAAGCAACTCGCCTCCAATTGATTCTTAGGTCTTTAACTTCATCCTCCTGAGGGAGATAGAGATAAATCGTCAACCGCAAGAAAAAGTACTAAATGAAATAAATTATATCCCATTCGCAGCAACTATCTTTAATTGGAAGACTGAAAAAAGATAAACGCTAAAAACACTAAATTGTCCTCAAAACTTTATCGAAAGACAAAGCAAATAAAAGAAAAAATTCTCAAGAAACATCAGATGATCAAGAAAAATATCTAGCATTTCTACAACTAGATGATACACTACATTACGGTCCAAACCTTTACAGTGCCATGAGATTATTTAACACCAACCTACATTGACCAACAGCATAAGCCTAACCTATCAAATTCCGCAAAGCAATCCCACGATTTCATAGAACAGTATTTTATCACTCAAATCAGCACACAAGAACATCTAGCAAATGCCATTACAAACGAATAATGTCCGATTACATCCTTAAATAACCAATCTTGTCCTTCAACTAAACACAATCAATAATGCCCAACTCCAACCCAAAGAGCAGACGAAAGAAAGAAACAATGCCCACTCAAGAAAACGATTGAAAAAAGAAAAAAAATCACAACCATCTTTAAAAAAACCATACAAGAAAACTTAGCAATAATAACAACAAAAAGCATCACTCACCGATTCGCCGACGAGCGATTGAAGATGTCGCCGCCTTGCAGTGGCGTGGGTAACAGCTTGAGCAGCAATATCACCACATCCCCAAATAATCCCCGAGCTGATTATTTGGGTTTTTAGCGGGTGTGCAGCTAAACAGCTTTGATACCATCTCCATATCTTCGACATTATTATCAAGAATCGTGATCGACGCCCAGCAAAACAGATTCTTGAAGATTGTTAAGAAGGTCAGCAGTGGTCTGTTCATTGATTTTTGGGACGAGCTTTCTTTGATAAATATAGTTGCTAAGCTGAGAGTGTACAGTCTAATTAAAAACATTTCTTAATTATTAAATATTATAAATTCCCTTTTTTATTTGAATGCTAATTTCTTTTTTCCTTTTTTTTTTCTTTTTTCTTCATAATTAGTTATTTATTATTATTTGCAATTCAAATTTAGATAGGAGTAGGGATGAGTATGGTGCGGTCAGGGCGGTTTTTATTCAAATTTTAGCCCGACCCGATGTATTGCAGTTTTTAATAATATATTCCAAACCCGATCATGAAAATTTTAATCCGATACACTGTGGTTTGCTTGGGTTGGATTGGGACGATTTTTGCGGATTTTACATCCTTTTTTATCATAGCGAAAAATCAGAAACCTAGTATGAGTAATATTCTTTAAGTATCGATAGTGTAAAAATATATATCACAAACTTGTTTATAAAAGTAGAATTTTATATAGAAAATGTCATCATAACAATAAACAATAGTAACAAATAATAAAAAAGTTAACTCGAATAAGATCACATTCCCTTTATCAAGAACGAAAAAAATTATTAATACTATGAATCACTATTATTATTTTCATCTATTTGGGTCTTCCCAAATTGTTTTATTACATTGATGATTATGACTTTTCTAACTATTATGAGTTAAGACTAATATCTATTAATTTATAACCTATTTAATAAAATATAGTATAATTATAATATTATTAAATACAGTTAGATGCGATTTTTTGCTGTTTTCAAAATAAAAAACCAAATCCGATTGCAAAAGATGCGTTTTTATTTTTTAAAATCCAAACCAACCCATCAAGTCGTCAACTCAATACTTGCGATCTGGATTAAGTTGGGTTGAATCGATTGGGTGGTGCAGTCCGATGGATTAAATGCTCACTCCTAGATAGGAGGAAGTCAATGCCTTGTTTGTAAATCAACTCATCTTATGACACTTACTAATGCAACCTTTAGCCTTGCAACAATGTCATAACCAAACGAGCCATAAATATACCACAAAATCCAACTCCAAATTACATGCTTCAAGATATAAACATTTCGACGTGGAAAAGAAAAGAAAAGACGTAATTGTACCACACTTCAAGCATAACGTATCATTGCTTGATACATTTAACATTGTTTTCCTTCGCCTTTTCCACGCAGAAATTCCGCGTACAGAACAGCGTTAGTTGCTTTCATTGCACAGAAAGCGCGGACACAGACGCACACACCAAAAGGTATCGTTAGTCAGTCTCCTTCATCTGGTCTGGCGCGTGTTGAATGACTTGCAGTTAGGACACTTCTGTGCCACGATGTGATACTTCACCTCCGAGTTGCTTCCGCAGTCATTGCAGAGAATAGAAACCTACGTATAATTATACGGAGTTCAATAAACAACTATACCCCGTGTATTACGTCTGACTATACAGCTTGAGCATATAATGGCACGGAATTATCGATTTAGCTATAGCTACATACGTACCATCTTGTTTTCGCAGTACGGTGGCATCGGCATGGCTGCTATCTCCAAGTCGAACTTCTCCCAGACCTTTGACATGTCGCAGACCGACTTGGAGCAGATGGGGCATGCATATCTAAGACAAAAAAATTCGAGGTTTGATAAGGAGGAAAAAAACAAAACCGAAAACTAGAAAGTAAAGTTGTTTCTTTTTCGAGTTTCTTACTGATAGTGCTCTTGCATCTCTTCCAAGCATGTCTTATGCATGGTGTGTCCGCATTGCAAAGCAATGACGTCGTTTCTTGATTCGAAGAGGTACTAAATCGAAACATCGTAAAATTAAGTCCATCAATCCAAAAGAAAATCTAGGGTGGGAGGGTGGCGTCTTATAGATCAAAAGAAAAAAAAACGGTGGATGAAATTCATCTGATACCTCGAAACAAACGGGGCAGTCCTGGTGCATTGCCCTCTCGATGCATGGATGGCTATCTTTAAGAAGGATAGAATAACAGCAACCTGAAAATATATATATAGAGGGATGATTAAGCTTCGATATTTTCTTAAGACGTGTCGGTTATGAAATTTACATTAGTGAGACCACAAAAGGTTGAAAGACTTGCCGCATTTATCGCAGTGGAAGAAATTATTGGAGCCCCCAATTCTGCATATGGAACATTTGAGCATGGATTAAGTATATATCTCAGTGATAAAAACTCAATTGACTGAAGTAAAGCAATGGCTGGATGCATTGTACAATCATATGACTGTGTTGTGCTGAGAATTCCATGTATAAACGTGGGCATAAGAACTCATCTCGTTGTACAAAACATCGATGAGTTTTGCTTTAAATCATGCCACATATGATGTAGGTAGATCGAAACTAAAAAAATACCTGCAAATGCCGCAGCCATCACAATGGTACTGCTCTTTCGATGTCTGCAAAGTGGAAAACAATTGCATCAGCAATACGTACACATTCTTCTTATGAAGGAAACTCGGTAAATGCAGCTCAAAGACAATCATCGTCTACAACAGAGTATATATGTACTTGCCTCATCGTCGAATAGTTTGCAAGTTCCACAGTAGTATCTTCCCATGCAAACACCACAGTTTTTGCAGACTTGTCGAACCTGAGAACAATAGTCGAAAGGACCAGCACACAAGTCAAATAGATAGAATTAATAGAGACGCCATACAAGGACTTAGCCCATCCCTAAATTTCCTAGAGAAGAGGAACAAAACGGTTTGTCGAATCCCATTTTGACCTCTTGAACTTTCCATAAACGGCTCCATATAAGACTCTATCCGTGTTAATAAGTAGTGAAATTTTGATAAATTAAGTGGGAAAAATCGAAGGAAAAAATGACTAACCTCCTGCTCAGTGTTGCAAAGCGAACATATGACCTGCAACATATGAAGGATAAAATAACGATTATTTAATGAAAACGGATTAAGCAAGCTGACAGAAATGGATAAGAATAGCGAGACAGCAAATAAGAAAGAAGATAAGGACAAAAACAAAACCCACCTTCTCAACTAAGTGGCGAGGAACATCATGTCTAAGCTTAGGGTCGACACTGATATTGTTCTGCAATGACATAAAACATGGGATAGTTATCATCGGTTAACGTTTTTACAAAAACTAAAAATTGAAGTATGTTATGAAGAATGAGATTTTGTTTTCTTCGATCAGGTTAGACTTCAAACAAAAACAGCATGAATAATTGTCTCGAAGGAAGAAACAACCTCGGAAAATACAGCCAAACCACTCGTCGAATAGCCTACCTTTGCCTCATTGTGACAATGACGACAATCGAAAACCTCATTGCAACAAGGAGCTATGATACGGCATCTCCGACGGTAATGCGGACAACTGTTAGCCGTAAGAAAACAATATATGATAAATTGATTATAGTGAGATCAGAATAAAACAGTGCCAAGACAGTTAAAAAGATAGATGTTCATACCCGTACGCAAGATAACCTTTGTCTAATGTCTCGGTGTCCATGACCATTTCCCGGCACATCACTTCATCATCCGAGCTGCTATCTTCATGTAAATGTTTCGAGTAGGATTTTTCAGTTATAATGGAAGTTTTTCCCTTGTGCTCATGATCAGTCCAAGCTTCAGACATATTCGGCTTGGTATGTTCGGCACCAAAATAATCAACAGCCACAGATGACATTTTGAGCTCTTGAGATAAAATGACTCAGTAGCAGCTGAGAAATAGACGATGAGGCACCTGCATTCAAAGACAAGTTTAGGAAAAGCCTAGACCTATACAGTCACTCTAACTCATTCGCCCTCCACATGGGAGAGAACGCCTCAACATCACGAAGCTTTTGCTGCACTTTGGCTTCTGACCAAAAGAATCAGCAACAAGAAAATCCAACTTAAGGTTGAACTGCTCCTACAATGAGACTGCCACAAAGATTCATCAAAAACAACTTGACCACTAGGATCCAACAAAAATAAATTAGAGCAGCAATCTGGCACATCAAAAGCTTCACGCTTGTGGATTGTTTGTGACCATTTGTGAAATGGTCCGTGGAGGTCCAAATCCATCTAAACGAAGAACACCACTGATGGCGCTTGACCTATGGTCAAAGCAACGAAAAACAGAATCATTCAACGTTTTCAAATGGTGAAAGAAGGAAAAGAGAAAATGGTTGGAATCCTATTAGAGGGTACTTAACTTCAAGGGAAGGGATGGTTTGTGATCCTTAACCTCAAGAGGATAGACCTACCTCAGTGGAGAGTAATATCGGAGATCTCTTTCTTCGCCACTTGACAGTACAACCTCTAATATCAAGTCCAGAATAATTCTCCCAACCTACTAAGCCTAAAAATAACGGTACCCCTTTAGCATCGCATCAAACAGAATACCTTCATAGATGAATCCTGATCCAATGATTTCTGAATCCCTAACTATAATGGAGCTCACTCAATTACGAAGCTAATAACCATTAGTACGTACCCAAACAGCCAAGAGTTAATACTTGCCCAACAAAATCTGTTTCGATTAATGCTTGAATATCATTGAGATGGTCCGAAAATGGTTGAATCGTCACAGCTTCTAACTAGCATAAAACAATGGAATACGGAGTGCGTCAATGATGACATAAGAAACTAAGCTGAGTCACATTACAACCGCTCGAATGGTTAGTAGATTTGGTTATAAGATTCTCAAAGATCCTAAGCATTTTCAAAGAGTGCATTATGATAACAGTTTTTGAGTCGACAATGACGAAAGAACCCATACTTACGCCAACGGCATGCAGCTGTTTCCAATTGAATCTCCCTGACCTACAAGGGAACTAAAATGCATATTTTGACATCAAACTCAAGAACAATTTCCCCTTTTATCTGCTCTTTATCCGTGTTAGTTAAGTAACTGATTGTTTTTGGACAAACATCATCGTCATCGTCCACTTCTTTTTTCGCGAAGAATACAAAAGTACTAAATTCCAAAATGAACAAGCATTAGCAACAAGAAGATTCAAAAGAACAGTACCACTAAATACCATCAACGTCTCAATATGGTTTGACAAGAGACATGCAGCCTCCTAAGTTCAAATCCAACGAAATTTCATTGGATTGTTATCTTTAGTTTCCACTTAAAAATTCAATCTACGCCGTAAATAAAGACTATGCTTCAACAAATTCAAGAAGACTATAAAGAAACCATGATTATATACATGGATTTATATTCCTAAATGGCATTTTACCCTTTGCAAGAGATCAAATATCACCTAAACAAATGCATCCAAAAGTTCAGCCGACTGCCAAATCAAGCAAATTATATTGCATACTTACTTCACCATCCTGGCGATTAGAAAAATTCAACCTCTCATTTAAGCTATGAGCTAGAAATACGCCTGTTTTTCTCAGGGACTTCCAATAATATCATCATTCAAAACCAAAGACGTAAAAAAAAATAAAAATCAAGTATTCAAATCACAGAAAAACGAAAAGAAAACACCAAACGCAACACCCATGGTAAGAGAATAGAACAAAAAGAAACTAGCTTAAAAGAACTAACTTTATGACCCTTTTTCTCCTTTTAACAATCAGCCCAGCTTCTAAGTCGGAAGTCCCTTCGATCTGCAAGCAAACTTTCGATCTTTCGCAGACAAACGAAGAAACGCAAACAACAAACAAAGCTAGAACAGCGCAAAAACTGCAATATCACGCATATATATAGCACCAAATACGATGATCTGTCTCAGCTCAGCGTTTCGTAATGATCCAATTTCGTAATATAGAATAGCATACTCATTAATGAAATGGGGTGGCGTGGAAGCTTCTTATATAAGGTGGTGGCTGACAGATCAATGACGGCTATAGATTGTTGAACGTGACTGTTCATTATTTTATTTTATTCATTTCACCCCAAAACTGTCATTAATTAATTTTTCGCCCCAACTAATTTTCTTTCAACTTCATTTGTAGCAACAATAATCCTAAATTAAATTTTAATTAAGTGGGTTTTACATAAAAGTATGTTTGATTAGAGGGAACTTGTCGTAATTAGCCTAATATTTTTTTTTATTTTTTTTTAAATATTTTTTTTTTCCAGAGAGTTCCAAAATTCTAATACATCGGCGGTCGGTGCCGATGATGTAGAAAATAATTAATTGATGATAAGCAATTACATCAAGTAGATAAGATATATTAATCAATTTATTTATTAAATTAAATCAATCAATGATCATGACACATAAAAAAGGACACATGTCCGAATAAGTCAACAAAATAAGGCCAAAAATGATTGAAAAGAGGAAACAGAGAACCAAAATAATGGAAATCCAACGTGTAAGGATTAGCATGCAATTAGAATATATTCATACGTGTTTGTCTATCTATCAATCATAGAATCATAAGCTATTTGGAATAATATAAACAAAAATTTAATGCTTATTCCATTCTCTATTCATTGGTTAGAATGTAATTTATTAAAATGGAAGATATCATATTAGCAGCAAAAAGTAAAGAGCATGACAAAGTTCATCTTTATATAGCAAAGAGATAAAGTCACCAACTAACAAGAAAACAATAGGTGAGAAAGAGATGTACGACGGTCGAAGCGTGAAGCACCAAAAACCACGAGGAAGACGAAATACTGCGGGACAAACGAGTCTCGAATAAATAGAACAAAAGTATTACAAAAATGGTCTCGGCAGTCGAAATAATAACCAAGCGAAGAATAAGGTTTTCGATAAACAAAGCCATGCACATAATGACCAGCTCCAAATCTTCGGTCGAACAATCAAATCATTCTCGCGTGCATTGTTCGTATTTCTTTACCGTGTTGGCTGTTGATTGTAATGGTTTTTCTCCTTCTTCTTAGCAGCGGCGAGCCTCGCGTTCCTAGCAGCAGCTTCTTGGGCTGCAGCTCGAGCAGCAGTGTCCATCTCTTTGCTGGATTTCTTCTTCTTCGAAGATGCCATCTTTTTGAGTCTCTCCTTCACATCGACGGACGAAGATGCATCTTCCCCTGGGTTGGTTGCATCAGCTTTGTCTTCGCCATTGGTGACTTCTGAGCCGTTGGGCTGCTCTTGAGTCTCCTTTGTCTCTTTCTTATCCTTCTTCTTCTTCTTCTTTGCACCTTTGGATTCTTGAGGAGCATTGTCCTTTTTCTCCTCACTTTCGTCAACATGAAGTTCTTTGCCGTTTTTGCTGGTATCTACGGTAACAAAAGGCGAGATATTTAAACAAATAAAAACTTTTAAAAACGGGGGACATTGGCGTAGAACAAAGGATACTTCAATAATTCTAACATTAGTGGAAAATGGATTATAGAAAAAGAAACCCGAATTATATAAGATACAATGCTTTATTTCATAGTTATTTTGAGGAGATACAGTTACCAGAAGGCTGATCTTCGGTTTTTTCTTTAGGGTTGACTCCCAAATCAGCTAAAATTGCATCAAGTTCGGCGAGCTCTTTCTTGCGTCTCTCTTTCTTGGAGAGTTGTCTCTCCGTCTCTTTCGCAGCAGCTGAAACGGCCATGGGCGGTTTCATCTCTGGCTCGGTTTGCTGTTCAACCTCAGGCTCGTGATCATGCTCCTCTTCCTCGTCTTCATCAACATCATCAAGAAGTTCATCTTCACTTTCGCTTTCCTGCTGCATTAGATAGAGAACCATGAAAAACAATGTTTGGAAGTCGAAATAATCAGAGCACAAGCTGCAGAGATTTATGATGCAAGACATTTAGAAATAAGATTTCGATGCACTTTTCAAATATTCTAGTCTTTGCCTCTTTGGTGATACATTGTCAGATGATTTTGATATGCCAATTGCCATCTCAGGAACAAACTAGTTCCTAGTGAGTTGATAAGCCACATAGCTTCCCACAATATCTCTTAAGCCACAGTGTCAAGTTTGTTGACATTATGAGCAACATACGCATAGTAATCAATACAGCTTATTACGAATCAGTGTCAGAACATTTGTCAGGATAATAGGTGCATATAATTTGATGCACAATATCTATAGAAGCCTACATGACCAAGCAGAAACTACATTACAAATAAAGCTACACGAAAAGGTAAGTATAATTCCAAATACGATCAATATGTTCATATTCATGAATGATATTACACTCGATTAACAAAATGTTAGTGGCTGATTTTTTTTCATGAGTTGCTTTCAGTATCAAGCCATCCTTGATGACATAAGACATGTTCCACGGATGTTTTGGCATATTATCAGGTCATTATGCCTGGATCACCTATACATTCGATGTAAGCTTCGCATCATCAATAGGAAAAGGACATCATCAAACTATAAGGTTGCATATCTTGTATCAATCATTAGATCACTTCTCAATCATTAGATCACTGAAACAAACACTTGTAACAAAAAGCAATAAGGCAGATCATAAATGGCAAAGTTAAGGATGTCAACAAACTAATAACAAGACAAAAGAACCACTCAGCACACCTAATCATAGCCAACAAACATACAAATAGATGGAATGTATCACAACAGAAAATAATTGAGGCAACCTACGATTCTCAAGTCCATTTACCTCCACATGTTCGTCGTCCTTACTCTTCTCTTCCTCTACCGGCCCACCCCATATAGCTTTTGGTGGGGCAGTGGTGGCATAGTAATCATCATCATCCTCGTCATCCACATCCGCCCATGACTTTGCGGTCAAAGGCGCGGGTGCCCAGAAAACCTTACTTTCCTCCTCCTTAGGGCCACCCCTTGACTTCGAACCTTTCGATGAAGCGCCTTTCGAAGAAACCTTCTCCTTATCTGATTTTTTCTTCTTCCTCAAACTCTCCAAAGCCGCAAAAACATTGGTGCTGTTCCCAGTAACAGAACCCTCGTCTCTCCTATTTCCACCTCCAACCATCCTTTTTTCCCCTCTTTACTGTTTAACCACAAAAAAAAAGTACTGGGAATAGTAAAAGATATCAGAAATCGCTAAGAGCTTTCGATCAAATAAAAAAGGGATATCAGATTAAAACAAGATAAAGGCGAAATTTCGAAAATCCACCAAAACTTCGATGAGCTACAAGCGATTGAAGCGTCGATTCTCTAATCAAAGATTATCTCTCTGACAGTTTCATAGTAACAATTACAGAACATAGCCTAATCAACGAATCCCGGCCAATCTATCTATTGTCAAAGAATAATCTTTCCCTGATTGAATATGGGATTGAGGTGGATAAAGGGATAGATTAGAGATGTCGCCAGATATGCCGCTAGGTCTTCTGCGGACGAACTGAACAAAAAGCCATTACGAATAGATATGAGGGTTTCACATTTTCACTTCAGTATTCGGAAGGTAAGAAGAAATAGAAGGATAATTACACTTTTGATACTAAGTTATATTTTATTTCTAAATGGTCCCTTTATCTTCTACATACCGAATGATTAGTCCACTCTCCATGTTTAAAATATATAGGATATACATAGTATAGATATAATTAACCTTCTTTAGTATTGATTGTAAAAAAAAAAAAAGAATTTTTCAGATCTTTGACATATAGCTGGGAAATTTCTGAATCAATATCAAATAATTGTCTGAATATTTCATTCATTCAGTCAATGATCTCTTTTTACCTCACCTCGACGATCTTATTTTAATTCATAGATCGAAAAACATAAGCTATTACAAGGATGGATTATTACAGCATATTAAAGGTCGAGAGAGGCGCGACAGACGACGATCTCAAGAAATCCTACCGAAGGTTAGCCATGAAATGGCATCCCGACAAGAATCCAAACAACAAGGTCGAAGCCGAGGCCAAATTCAAGCAGATCTCCGAGGCTTACGAAGTACGTCGTTTTTTACGATCATAGGACGATAAGAAATGTCCATTTTTTCAGAAATTCAAATGAATGCATTGCATTTTCTTTTTTCGTGGCTTTGATCATTGATTTGATTTTCGCAAGGTTTTGAGTGATCCTCAGAGGAGGCAAATTTACGACCAGCTCGGCGAAGAAGGGCTGAACGGGTCGACCGATAGCCACGACGGGTTCAACCCGCGGAACGCGGAGGACATATTCGCGGAGTTCTTCGGGAGCAGCCCGTTTACGTACGGGTCGTCCGGGGTCGGGCGGTCGGCCCGGTACATGTCGGACGCCGGCGGCGGTTCGTCCGGCGGGAACGAGAGCAGCTTCAGGACTTCTTCGAGTAGCGAGGGCGCGAATACTCCGAAGAAACCGCCGCCCGTCGAGAGCAAGCTGACATGCACCCTCGAGGAGCTCTACAGCGGGTCGACCCGTAAGATGAAGATCTCGAGGCAAGTTGTCGATGCAAACGGGTAAGAAAATCCCCGCGGCCCGCCGTCCTTTTTTTTTTTTATCACTAACTAGAGGTGGCAAAAGTGGACCGACCCAATAGTAAGTTGGGATCGAACGCAATGTTTTTGGCCCCCCGATTGGGCCAATTTAGCCCTTGCGGCGGCATGCTCGAATATTCGTTCTTTACCTTATGAATGAGTATGATTCTTGGTTGTTAGATGAATGGCTCGGCTCGGTCCGGCCCGGCCGAATTGCCAATGAGGTCTTGACCTGATAGTCAAGCTGATATCTCAAGATATTGAGAATGTGTCATATGTTCAAATCCGTCCAGCGTCCCCCAATATCTTGAGGAGCCGGTCGGGCATGTCTTAGTGTGACTAGAGCTGTCAAAAAAGCCCAAAGCCCGCGGGCCGGCCCGCCCCGCCCTGCCAAAGGGGCGGGTTGGGCCTCCTTTTTTCAGGCCCGCCAGGGAGCGGGCCTAGGCAGGCCAGCCTGCCCTGGCCCGCCTAATATAAAAAATATTTTTCTTATTTATTTTAATTATATTAAATTAATTAAATATTTTATTGTGGTTTTTGGGCTTTATTTTTTCAATGGGCTAATACACCATATTAATTATTATGTTGGGCCTTCAGAGTTTTTTTTTATTTGGCTAAAAATATTCATTATTAATCAATTTAATTTTTTTTCTATACGGGCGGGGCCCGCCCTGCCAAGCGACGGGTTTTGGCGGGCTGCGTGCCGGCCCGCCCTGCCGGCCCGTTTGACCGCTCTAAGTGTGACTCACTTCGTTGGGCATAGTTCGTAGATATGGATGACAAAAATGTCCATTAAAGACCCATTGAATCTTTAAATTGGTATGAGTCTAAACTCACTTAAACGCAGACATACTACGGTGCCATCCATACCTACTCCTCCGGCACCATGTGTGAGTCAAGGTCTGGGTCTAAGTGGGTTTAGACTCAGACTCATTTGAAGATCCAATGAGTCTTTAATATATATTTTTGCCATACCTATTTGCAGGCTATTGTGTCAGCCTCCGATGGTTACTTGGCTATGAAAAGGTCAGGATTTCACGGGTTAAAAAAAAATTATCACGTCAGGAGGCTTTGATTTGGATTTTTTTTTGTCTTTCTCGTGCAGGCGCATGGTAACCGAGAGCGAGATTCTAACCATCGACATAAAGCCCGGATGGAAAAAGGGCACGAAGATAACATTCGAAGACATGGGAAACGAGCAGCCGAACCAACTCCCCGCGGACTTAGTCTTTGTAATAGACGAGAAGCCGCACGACGTGTTCAAAAGGGACGGGAACGACCTGATCACGAACTACACCGTCACACTAGCGGAGGCCATCGGCAGCACGACGGTGGAAGTCGACACGCTCGACGGCCGTAAGCTGACCGTGTCCGTGAAGGAAATGATAAGCCCGGGCTACGAAGTGGTGGTCGCTAGAGAGGGCATGCCCATCGCCAAGGACGTGGGAAACCGCGGCGACTTGAAAATCCGCTTCGAAGTTAGGTTCCCGAAGAAACTGACGCCCGAGCAGCGGGCCGCTCTCAAACGCGTCCTCGGTAGCTAATTACGATGCTGTTGAAAGTTTTTACGTCAAAATTTGGTCGGATGAAAACGAAAAAATCTGAATTGTAATGAAATGAAAAGCTAATCCAACGAGTCGAAAAACGAAGAAAAAGAAAAATGTATGCTTTTACGAATGCCCAATTTGTTAATATGTCATCCTAAGTAGTGCTGCCTCCATCTAGCACCACCGCCTGCCGCCTTGACGTGGCGGCACAGCCCAACTTGATGGCTGCTGAGTCACCGCCGGAGCTGCCGAGTAGGTGATATTATGTCGCCACTCATCCGCACTACTACACTACACCAATGAATAACAACTCACTCATCCGCACTACTACACTACACCAATGAATAACAACTCTTGCAAGAATATGTTACTAACAATTCTAGAAGTATAAACTATTTCTCTACTAAAATAGAAGTTTATAAATAATTAGGGTGTAAGATTGAAAAAGGAAATAGTTTTTGGGCATTTCTGCAATTTTCGTCTGGGAAGGGAGCTATATTGTAAAAATAATGTAGACTTAAACGTTAGGAGTCACAGCACAAGGAACCCTAGAATATTCATTCCCTTCCCTCCCACACTCTTCCGACAGCTACAACCAGATAGTTCCGCATAGCATAACGAGCGCAAATCTGAAAATGGCAACTATGATGGTAAGCTCGTTTGATCCTTCCATTGCCTTACGCAGTGTATGAATTTCCATTTCAGTTTAGACGTAAGTTTGTTTTTGCGCTTCGATCGCTTTTTTGGCTGCTTCGCATCGTGATGTGATGCACTTTGTGTATCCAGTTTATTTGTTTATTTTTTCTGTAATACTTGAGTTTTAATTTAACTTCTTTAGTGTTTGCTGTTGTTCAGTTCTTGTTAGGTAGCTGATTGATTGGGAACTATATGTGGTGAAAATTGTCAAAAAACGCGTAATTTGATTGTCGATTAGTTGCTTTATCGTGGGGATGTAAGAAATGGGTTTTGTTCTGTATCTGTTTGTGAGTTGTATGTTGTACTTGTTATGTTCCCCATCGCTTTGTTAGGAGTTGCTGCGAGTTTGTACCTCTTTTCGTTCGAGATCGATGCTGTCATTATCGAAAGAAATCAAATCTTCCCAGCTCGCTATTTACTGATTTAGCTGCACAAACACTCATTCATGGCGAAAAAAATTGCAATTCCTAAGTGGTTTACCTTTTCTTTTTTTGTCTAGCTTAGTTTTTTTATATTTCAATATGAAACATTATACTGACAGTGTCCTGTTACTATTTTTTAATCATCGTATTATGTACAAAAGCTTATTAATATTTGTGATTACAGCAACCCCAGATCATACTGCTCAAAGAAGGGACTGATACATCCCAAGGGAAACCACAGTTGATAAGTAACATAAATGCATGCATGGCTGTGGCTGATGTTGTGCGAACTACTCTTGGTCCAAGGGGCATGGACAAGTTGATCCATGATGACAAGGGTAACACTACCATCTCCAATGATGGCGCCACCATAATGAAACTTCTTGATATTGTTCATCCTGCTGCCAAAATCCTTGTAGATATTGCTAAGTCCCAAGATTCAGAGGTATTTTATCTTGGCATTTACTGTTTAATTATCCTCCATTCCATCAACTTTTATATGCATGATCTCTTAGTCCAAATAGATATAAGATATATTTCCGTTGCCTTTCTGTCAATATTTTAAGTATTTGGTTTGTAAGTAACTTATTCTTAATCTCAGAAAACTGTCATTAGGTAACTTGTGTAAAGTCCTTCAACTGACTAATATATGCTGGCAAACTTTGGATCTTTTACGCTAATTTGTAAAGTATTGATGAAGTTGAGTTTTTTACAAAAGAATCAAATAATTTGGGGTAGAACTATCCAAACAATTCATGATGTCAAGTTGATTTTGAATGGCCCTCGAGGGAATTTTCTCATTCCTCTCTGACTGAACATTTGAATCTGTCAATTGTTCTGTCTTTCAGGTAGGTGACGGAACCACCACAGTTGTTCTGCTTGCTGGAGAATTCTTAAAGGAAGCAAAGCCTTTCGTTGAGGATGGAGTTCATCCTCAGAACCTGATTCGGAGTTACAGAGCAGCTTCTTCTTTGGTAACAATATTTCCTCATGGATTCTTTATCGTGATAAGACTATGAAGCTTCAAACTTTTGAATTTCCTGGACGTAACAGGCAATTGAGAAAATCAGAGAAATAGCTATAAGCATAGAGGGTAAATCTTTAGAAGAAAAAAAAAATTTATTGGCGAAATGTGCGGAAACAACACTATCTTCGAAACTAATTGGAGGAGAAAAGGAGTTCTTTGGAACCATGGTGGTTGATGCTGTCATTGCCATTGGAAATGAGGACAGGTTGAACATGATTGGGATCAAGAAGGTAAGCAGCTATTCTGTTCAACCTTAGAGCAATAGTCATTCTTTCTTCGATAGCTTTCCAGTGTAGACTGTCAGTTTAAGTTTCTGTTATTGATAGCCGGCCACTACTATGTGAATTTGATCTTTGATGTTATTGTCCATTATGTTACAAGATTTTTATGTATTTTGCTATTTTAGGTTCCTGGTGGTACCATGAGGGATTCTTTTCTTGTAAATGGGGTTGCCTTCAAAAAAACATTCTCGTACGCGGGGTTTGAGCAGCAACCGAAGAAATTTCTTAGTCCCAAGATACTGTTGCTGAACATAGAGTTGGAGTTAAAATCAGAGAAGGAAAATGCTGAGATTAGGTATAAATTTCACCTTGTCTGAATTGCATATTTGGTTAAACTTAGTAAACATCCACTTATACGGAATTTACAAAATGACAGACTGTCGGATCCGCTCCAGTATCAATCAATTGTTGATGCAGAATGGAACATCATCTATGACAAGCTTGACAAATGTGTTAAGAGTGGAGGTAAAGTGATTCTCTCAAGGCTTGCCATCGGTGATCTGGGTACTCAGGTACCTCTTTTCAGTTTGTTCCTGTGAATCACCTAAACTTAATACAAGGCAAATCATTTTCTCTCAAAGTAATACTATTACGATTCTATGTGAATACTTCTAATTCACTTAATAAGATATGCACTGTATCTGGATATTAACATTTTCAAAAATCGGCTTATCCTAAGGGAGATCAATTCTCATTTCACTGGGACATGCAATTCATGGGCCCAACTACATATTATTTCAAGATGTGCCATAAAATAATAACATTTTCTATTTATGCAGTATTTTGCAGATCGGGATATTTTTTGCGCTGGACGTGTTAGTGAGGAAGATTTACAGAGGGTTGCTGCTGCTACTGGTGGAACGGTGCAGACCACTGTGAACAACATAATTGATGAGGTTCTTGCTTATTGTCCTGCACATTTAAATTAATCTGTTGGACTTAAAGATCCCCATGTGACTTTGTTTTTGTGTTGTGTTACATGGCCGTGCTGTTGTGTATGGAATTCTTTCATGTCTATTTCTCTCGTCTGAATGCTAGTTTTGTACTTGTTTGTATAAGGTTCTTGGATCTTGTGAGCTCTTTGAAGAGAAGCAAGTTGGGAATGAACGATTTAACATATTCAGCGGATGCCCCTCGGGTCGGACTGCTACAATTGTGCTCCGTGGTGGTGCAGATCAGGTGTGATGTTAATGGCCGTGTTTTCTGGTTTTATTTAAAATTCACACTATCACCATTGGTGATTTCAGTTTATTGAAGAGGCAGAGCGAAGTTTGCATGATGCCATTATGATTGTTAGAAGGGCTCTGAAAAACTCAACTGTTGTTGCTGGAGGTGGTGCTATTGATGTAAGCACTTTCTGCCCCATTACGAAGTACTCCTTTTGAATATGCATTGTGATTTACATGGTTTGTGTGTGCAGATGGAAATAAGTCGGTATTTGAGGCAGCATGCACGTACCATTGCTGGGAAGTCTCAGCTCTTTATAAACTCTTATGCAAAAGCGCTTGAGGTATTATTCTTAGAACCATGCATTTTATTTGATTTGGACAGTGGTCTCTGAACCGCTTTAAAACAGAACTCGTGGAAAGTGGCCATCCCCTTACCTAGGATGTTGTGCCCCAAATGACTATGCTTATGTATGCTGGATATGTACCCTATACCTCTTTTTCAATCACGAAAGTGGTGTTTTTTGGATTCACATATTACCACAATGGTGAAGGAGAAACTTTTTTGTTCTCTCTCATCAATGTTATTTTATTTTAATTTTTTTTTTGCGTTTGCTGCAGATAATTCCCCGGCAACTATGTGACAATGCTGGTTTCGATGCAACTGATGTTTTGAATAAACTGAGACAGAAGCATGCTCTCCCTTCTGGTTAGCCCTCTCTACATATAAAACTGCATCATACATGCATATAGTTCCTTTAATATTCTTGCTAGTAATTTTGAAATACATGTAGCTAAGCCTTTGCCCTTACGATTAAAGAACTTAAAGTTCTGACATTTTCACGCTGCTTTGAAACTGACGAATTTCAAACTGTATACAGGTGAAGGTGCTAAATATGGCGTGGATATTAACACCGGCGGTATTGCTGATTCTTTTGCCAACTTCGTGTGGGAGCCAGCTGTTGTGAAGGTGCTTTTCCTGATTGCATTGATGAGTTAATTGTACAATTTGTTGCACTTATGCTAATGGTACTTTTGCCCCATTTTTCGTTTTACAGATAAATGCCATAAATGCAGCTACCGAAGCAGCTTGCCTCGTCTTAAGCGTCGACGAAACCGTGAAAAACCCGAAGGTAACATGATTCTTTATGCCTCTATCAAAATGAACGAGCCCTCCATTTTCCCGTAGATGCTATGATTTCCTAGGATGTTCGTGCTTTCAATCTTGAAACACTCTTATTAATAATAACTCAATTTTAACGGCACAAAGTTAACAATGACACTCAAATTGGTTGTCTCATCGATCTAGTTAGTTTATATCCAACATTTTCATTAGTTCTTCGATTTGATCGTTATAAGAAATGTCTCTTGTGTTTCTTCCAGTCTGAGAGTGCACAAGGAGAAGCAGCGATGGCCGGCAGAGGCCGCGGTGGTGGTGGCTTCCGTGGACGTGGCCGTGGGATGAGAAGGCGATGAGAGGCCTTAATTTATGAGACATTTTGTGCTTTTCTCTCTTGAGTCTCGCCGAGACCAAACTGTCTTTCTCCTTTTAAACGTTCGTCATAGCTTTAAACTATTTCTCCTCCGCTTGTTGTGTTTTTTTTTCGAAAACTGTTATTCTATGGAAGTAATTGGCAATTTGATCAATCAATAGCAAGAAATGAACGATTTAAGATGGTTTTATGAAAAATGACTCAATTATATTTTTTTGTTAAAGAAAAATCAGTTTTACTTTGAATCAATTATATCTGTTTGAAATGTATTTTTAAATTGAATATTTCATGCTAAATTATGGAATATTAATATATATGAATTAATAAGTAATTATTAATATATAAACGAATTAATTACTTTTTTAATTAATAATTTTTGGTGTTATCAATTTAAAGAGTTTTTACTACTACTAATAATTATAATATAAAAATAATTATAAATAATAGGGTTAATTACTTTTTTTCGTCCTATAATTTAAGTGATGTGGCATTATAATTTATAGGGACAAAAAATTTAGAGGGTGGCATTATACGGACAATAATTTTCAAAATTAAGCAACTTTGAGACATTATACGCTGGAAGCCTAGATTTTGACCCAAAATTGCTTTGAAAGTTATTATTCGTAAAATGTCACCTCTAAATTCGCCGGAAACCTAGATTATACGTCGGAACCCTAGAATGTGGGGCATAATATAGGGTTCGAGCGTATAATGTCCCAAAATTGCTTAATTTTGAAAGTTATTATCCGTATAATGCTATCTCCTAAATTTTATTGTCCCTATAATGCCGTACCCCTAAATTACAGGACTAAAAAAATATTTAATCCTAAATAATATTATTATAAAGATAATCAAGGAGAAGATATTATGCGCATTCATTGTTTTTCTATCTTCTTTGGACCCGAAAGTTCAGACTTTTCTTTTGAAAACGCAGTCAAGTCTCATATTTATTTACATATTTCGATTCCATCCATAAGCCCTAGCCATAGTTTAGTCCCCAAATCGATTCCTTATTTGTGCCCATTGGTAGAGAATAAATCTCTTCACATTCGTATCTATTCTTACCTTTGTTTTCAGTGATGGTTCAGATTTGTGATGGAGGGCGGTAACGTAATTTCCAACATTGTCGGCCATGGGCGTCCGCCGGTTCCCAGCGGAGGCGGAAGCGTGTGTAGGAACGGCGTCAGCTCGTCGAACCCATGTGCCAAATCTCTTATTCGACATCCTTCTTTGGTAATTATTACTTCATTTATGGTTTTGTTGATTTCTGTATGGGTTAGATTCGGCGTGTTATGCAGCTATTGATGCGTTACCTTAGGTGGGAATTGGGTTTCGGCTTAGTGAGTATCAAGTCAAACGTAAAATTTGTACTGCTGTTAAAAAACTGGATCATAGGACATGGATTTTGGCCTGTTAAGGTTCTTTCTTGCAATTTTTTTCATTGCCCTTTGATTTCAGCTTTACAGCCCCTTCATTAATGGTAGTTTTACCTAGTCTTCTGTGCTGATTGAAAATTAGACTCCAACAAGAGCAGAGATGTGTTTTAAGTTTCAACCACCCAACCATTTTTGTTCGATTTTGAATTGTCATCTTTATTGGTGTACTGTGAAGCCAGAGGAGTTTTCAATAGTAGGCTTTTGGTTTGATGGTGTGGTTTTCTAGCATGCTCTCGAGCTTGCTGCCAATTTGTCAATCGACATATGGGGAATACAATTTCTCTTTGCATCTGACATACATATCATTTTCTGTTTATCTTGAAATGTTATCTGCAAGCTCTCTCCCTTTCCCATGCATTCAGTTAGTTATTGACGGGGACCTTAATAGGTAAAGTCCACATCTTCAGATATTCCAATTGAACCAAGATTCAATAGAGATGTCTGTGTTTCTGGATTCATCCCCCTACTCCGTTCAGGAGCATGGGCAGATATTGGTTCGCGGTCAAGCATGGAGGATGTCTATGTCTGCATGGACAACCTGATTTTCGAGTACGGGCTGAATCATACTACTGACAGGACAGCTGCTTTTTATGGGGTGAGCCTTGGTCTCCCAACAATCCCATGGGTTGATTTCATTTTTAAAGTTACTTTAGAATTTGCTGTCTTTGTTTCCCGTCAATTAATGAAAAATGGGGTGGTCGATGTTCTCTAGCATTGCTAATTCTCATAGCTTGATGCTTTTTTTATATTTAAATAGGTTTTTGATGGACACGGAGGAAAGCATGCCGCTGATTTTGCACGTCACCATCTGCCAAAGTTTATCGTGGAGAAAGAAAACTTTCCACCTGACATCGAGAGTGTTCTTGCCTCAGCATTTCTGCAGACCGACACTGCTTTTGCTGAGGCTTGCTCTCATGATGCCGATCTTGCCTCTGGCACCACTGCTTTAGTTGCTTTGGTAGTTTCCAGGTTAGATTTCCTTCGATATATCTGATTATAGTATTAATTTCGTGACAATGAAGATTGTGTATATTTTTTTCCCTTATCCCCAACTTGTACTTCTCTCAATTTTGATGCTTCATACCTAAATCTCATTGCCAAGTCATGCAAATGTCATGCTTCATGGTTTGCCAACTGCAGCTCCCTGGTGGTGGCAAATGCTGGAGATTGCCGAGCAGTTCTCTGCCGCCGGGGTAAAGCAATAGAAATGTCGAGAGATCACAAACCCATCTGCCTGGTCGAAAAGATGCGCATAGAAGCTTCCGGAGGATATGTGGACGACGGCTATCTCAACGGACAGCTCAATGTTGCCCGTGCCATCGGAGATTGGCACATAGAAGGATTAAAAGGCGAAGATGGCGGTGGGCCCCTCAGCGCAGAGCCCGAACTCATGAAAACCATATTGACCGAAGAAGACGAGTTCTTAATCATAGGTTGTGATGGCCTGTGGGATGTGTTTAGGAGCCAAAATGCAGTTGACTTTGCTCGTCGAAAGCTTCAAGAACACAACGATCCGACCATGTGCAGCAGGGATTTGGTCAACGAGGCGTTGAAGAGAAACAGCGGAGATAACATAGCCGTCATTGTTGTGTGTTTTCACTTGATCCCACCTCCGAATTTAATAGTTCCCCGTGGTAGAGTGGAGCGGAGCATTTCTGCTGAAGGCTTCAAGGAGTTACAGAGCTTCTTGGATGATTTGAAGATGTGAAGGAACCTCTCTCTCTCTCTCTCTCTCTCATCCTTCTCCTTTTGTGATTCCTTGAAATCTTCCTTTTTTAGGGCTTTATTTCAGGTCTATTATCACTTGGTGCTTAGGAGAGGATGTAACATATGCGGCAGTTGATATTTGGTTAGAGAGGCTTAGCCAATCTTTCTGTTTTTGTCTTTTGTCTTGCATATCCATGACTACCTATGTTTTGGCGTAGTGTTAGCTTTATTGCATCTTTGAACTTTTTCCCAGCTAATGTGATTGGCTATTTCTTTATTCCTTGGTAATAAGAACATTAGGTGTAATTATTACTCTTTTTAAAAAAAATATTTCAAATATTATTTTGGATAATACATAATATAATAGTATTAAAATACCTTTATATATATTAGAAAAACACAATGAGACAGTACACCATTTCACTTGGCATAAATAAGATCATCATCTTCACAAACAATTAAAGACAAACTAGGAAATGCAGCAACAATTACAACATTTACAGAATCGAAAAAGTATCAGCAACTGGATAGGGTTTAGTTCGTTCGGCTCGGAAGTCATTTCTCAAACTTTTTTTAAGACAACGGCGGTGAGTCACTCTGTGATGGTCCCGACTCATCGTGAACTTCCAAAGAAGGTGATGATTTCTCGTCTGGAGGATTAGGTGGTTTATTGAATTCTACCAATATCATCGTCATGTTGTCACAACCCTCACCTCCAGCTGTCGAAGGTGCTAGGCAACGGTCGAGGACTTTCTCGCATACAGCAGATAGTTTAGTTTCCTGCCACTCATAGGAGGAGATTTATTACAAGATGGAAAAAAATGTTGCTTCGTATAAATATATCTGTGCTGTGTCGATTTTAGTTTCTCATCTAGTCATGAATGTGAAACCATTGCCATGCATGCATGTAAAACACCTAAAACTTAAGATGGAGCAATCTTTCCATTCCAAGTAACGATTTCATCGGTCTTGGCTATATTAGAAAAAGGTCAAGCAACACGCAAAGTACTACTAACCGATTTCATCACACGCAAAGTACTACTAACCGATTTCAGCTGCTCCTTTATGAAATCTACGAGCTGCTGGCTTGACATGCAATCCCTACGAAGCAGAAGTCGATTGCATATTGAAAAGGGTTGAAATTGAAGCATGGAATGATTAGACGAATGACTAAGAAGTGTTAAATCGCCATTTCGTGCATGGTTAAAATAAGATCAAACCCGCGATGTACAGATTTCATACCAAATGCCATCACATGCAAGAACAAGGAACTCATCATCATCACAAAGTTCAACCTGAATAACAAGAAAATAAAATAGAAATCAGTAGCGTTATGAAAACTCCACCGCCACTAGAAGTATAGATAATATGATAAACAGTGTAAGAAAAGCAAAAACTCCAAAAATAACCTTCGGCAGATAGCATAAGAAAAGTTCTCTAGTTTAGAAATATCTCAAATCTGACATTTGATCACTAAAACTTCATCTGATGCGAGCTGTATTATCTTGAATTCAATTGGGAAAGGAAAGATTGCAGTAGGTATCACAATATAGGAGCTCTCGTCAGTGATTCAAAAAAAAAAAAAAGATATTGAGAGGGGGTTCTCTATATGACTTACATACTTACAGTCTGTTAAATGACTACTTCACCTAAAAGCTTAAGCTTACGGAGAATGTATTATTCTTTACAAGCCTTAGTGTGGATTTTCTTTTACGAGCAGTCGGCGCAATAGGTAGTGAAATAGAGCGTTTGCTGATAGATGAACTGATAACAGATGTAATGTATAACTAACTATAGTAATAGTTGGCATTTGGTGTAACAGTGGCTTATTAGATTCAGTTTGCTGAGAACTGTAACGAGAATCTACTGTAATAAATCTTTTAGCTTCGAATATATTATGTTTCAAATATTATATTTATAATATATTAGATTCAATTTATCCAAATTTTGTTTAAAATTCAAATTGAATATTTTCAAAATATATGGCTTACCAGATTATTTAGGACTCTTAAACGACTAGGTCTAAAACTTTCCTTAATACATGGATTCTGTTGATATTTCTGCTTAAATAGGAAGGACCCTTCCTCACAAGGCAAGAGTAGTATTCTATTCTAACTTCATTAACACAAATTCTCATCTTCATTAACACAACCCATGAAGGCCATGTTTCTTGATTGAGTGGACAGAGAAGATCTTTTCCTTTCTACGTGCGAATTTGTGTTAATGAAGTTAGAATAGAATACTACTCTTGCCTTGTGAGGAAGGGTCCTTCCTATTTAAGCAGAAATATCAACAGAATCCATGTATTAAGGAAAGTTTTAGACCTAGTCGTTTAAGAGTCCTAAATAATCTGGTAAGCCATATATTTTGAAAATATTCAATTTGAATTTTAAACAAAATTTGGATAAATTGAATCTAATATATTATAAATATAATATTTGAAACATAATATATTCGAAGCTAAAAGATTTATTACAGTAGATTCTCGTTACAGTTCTCAGCAAACTGAATCTAATAAGCCACTGTTACACCAAATGCCAACTATTACTATAGTTAGTTACACATTACATCTGTTATCAGTTCATCTATCAGCAAACGCTCTATTTCACTACCTATCAGTTCATCCCATCACGTCTAAGCTGATTTCTTTTCTTATCTAGCCTTAGTGTGGATTTTCTTTTACGAGCAGTCGTGAGGACCTGAGCTCTGATATCATGTTAAATAACTACACCTAAAAGCTTAAATTTATATTTTATTTCCAACACAACCAAGTTATCAAAGTAAACATGATTAAATATAGAGATAAGCTTCAAATGAACCATAGATCAACTACAGAAGAAAATAAGAAAGATGCATACGGCATTAATATCCGGATTGGCGGTTACAATCTGCTTTTCAGCCGGCAAAAACTTGTTCTGCTTGAATTCCATATCACCTACAGTGGGAACAGCCTAGTTGGCAATTGTGTAATAAACAAACAAGAACCAAACCGTATGTCAAACTTAAAAAGGGTTCGTAAATGAGTAAGAGATGAAGAAGCTTAAGAAATAGCACCTATTGCTCTCGTAAGATTCAAGCTGCCATTGACACGACCTGCATGAATGAAACCACCAGCTTTCAAAATCCTCTCTCTTTCTACCTCAAGATCGGGCTTGTGATCTCTTGAGAGGTTATATGCCTGAGTAATAAAGAATTATATCTAATTGAAATTATTGTTATCAAAATGAATTGACAAAATGAAAAGCTTCTGCATTAAGAGTTACAAATCTGAAGTTCTAAAATAAGTTTAGGAAAATAAGTTTAGGAAAATAAGTTAGTCAAATAAACAAATGTTGAATAACATTTGCTACCTGACCATTCCTAGAAATCACACAGCGAGAATCACCAGCATTTGCAACAACGAGGTGGTTTCCCCTTACTATAGCAACACAAGCAGTACATCCAGAAGTCGGTCCAGCAAAATCAGAGTGTGGGCCCTGTATAAAGTGTCATTAAACAAGACTAATAATTTTGGAGATTAATAAAATCTCCACCATATGCTGAAAATATAAAAATGGCCAGCTCTTTTGATTCTAGAAAAAGGCTAAACGCAAAAATACTTACCCAAGACAAAATATATCAAACAGAGGATGAAAAAATGTCAAGGTTGCGCAAATAAAGAAGTGTAAGTACAAGAAATCTAGTCGCAAGATCGACTAGAAAAGTGTCTACAGGACTAGACATCACATTCACACAATAAGGGCATCAAGAAGGGTAAAAAGAGAAATAGGAGCAACAGAAAATATTAGATCAGGCACGCAGAATCTTGTGTCTTAGAGCCATTTGGTAAATGATATGATATCCCATCGAAGAAGGGTCATAGAATTTGTGACAGAGAAGTATTTAGGTTACAATTCTATGGATATGCTACTTGAATTGGATCCATATCCTAGGTTCATTATGCCTTGCAACTCAACATGGGATATGCATGTATTATTACTACACAGAAAGGCCATGGCGGCTTAGATTATTATATAAATCAAATCACGCACCTCCTCAAACGCCCAATCATCAACTTGGTTACTCTTTTCACCACTTCTTGGTGACCATATAAAACCCTCAATCATACCAGTGAACTTATTTATTTTATCTCCGAGTACGGCCAACTCTCTCCAGCCTCTCTGACCCCGCATCATTTCATCCATCCTACATTGCAACATAAAAAAAAAAAAGATTCCAATACATGAGACCGAAAAGACTTGACACCAACTAAACGATTTGTGCAAATAGTTTTGCACCACTTATGCAATTACAAGACAAACAAATGCATTATGAATCTTCATTAGTGACTCAAAACGATCATAGCTAACCCCTTTGTGCACTAAAAATTTAAAGAGAGGTAAACAATTACAAGAGGCATTTTTATATGCATACTACATAATCCACAACTTTTAACAATTTAAGGAACGTGAAAATAACCTGAAGAAAGCTTTTTGAACTGATGTCCCTATATCACCAGCCACATATGCTTCATGCTTAAGCACTTGCTGATGGAGATACTTGGCACAAAATTTTGCAACCACCTTACCTGCATAAACAGAGAAAACCATGCAAATATCCTCTTAGAAAAAGATATTGTTGTATTTCACGTTAAAGACACGGTGAAATGCACGCTCCATTATTAAATCATGCTTTGGAACATCAGATGTACTCCAAAGGCAATTAACATGCTACATCGACAGACAAATAATTTACAGAAACAAAGATAGTGAATTCAGAATTGTTTAAAAATTACGGATTATGATAATGACATAGGTATCAGTTTTCCATTCTAACTGGAAATAAGTTTTATCGACAGATTTTAAAGAACCGAGTAGGAAGAGCAATGGAGATGAGCTCACATGACTTAAATGAGAAGTGTGGATTAATCATTCTGCTTCTGCCTAATAATGTCTTTTAATTCACATCCAGTGTGCACTAATTCATATGGCATGGAGCTGGACCTCAAAACTACTAGATTTAGGAGCAAAACAATGTACCTCCATGACCATCATATACGCCAAAGAAAGAAGAGGAAGAATCAAGTTCAGGAATCGCTGCATGCTGAAAGAAGAAGATAAGAACAGATATAGTAAGAACTTACCAAACGTCGAAATACCATATCGCACAACCTAATCTTCGAATTGCTGACTGATCCACAAAGTAAACATTTCTGAAGAAAAATTCAAGCTAAAGTAACATTTTCCATCGCATAACTAATAAATTTCCATGGCACGTGCCGACATATATAAAACTAGACTATTCAAGCATCCACCACCAGTAATCTCACAAACAAAAGCCCCAAATGCATTCTTGTAGAGGTTCATTTCTCAGCATCACTGTAACCTTAAGCTAGACATTGCTCATGCTCTATCAGCGGTTTGTACTCATAATACATAATTAAGTTTTGGTTGACTTACAGCATCTTCCATTGTTGCACGCCATCCCTGCATTGATGAAAGACCAAATCTAAGCCTGTCGTTTCCACCATCTTCAGAAAATTTCTCCGTCTTAGGTGTGCTGAGGTATACCCCCATCTCTAAAGAGATACCAACAAGTCAAATCAAAAGTATCCCTTAAGCTAAACTTCAATCAGAATAGCACAAGGCAAGCAAAATCACATCAGAAATGTGTAAAGAAAAAAAAATGCAAGAATTCCACATGGATAAGCCCAATCTCTTAATAACATGCAAACTTTTTGTGAAGTCCCCAACATTCTAGGATGTCTTCAGTCAAATTTAGACATAAACTTACCACATCAGCATTAAATTATTCACTCAGAGGCTACATCAGACTTTGCCAAAACATATAATCAAACATATAATCCCAATCTCACAGTATTGCATAAGCCCAGAAAACAAATCAAGAAGCATAAGTATACAGCACAAACAACTTCAGCAAAAATAACGCCATTTTACCAAAATTCGATTCTTTTTTTCAAGAATGAAAGAAATTAACGAAACGGATTTGAGGGCAATTGATTATTACATGCCCAGTGAAGCAGCAATGAATCTTGATTTTGAAATAGCACCAAAAGGGCTTACAATATAGATATTATCGAAGTAAAAAATAGTATCAACAAAGACAAGGACGCCGACGAGATATGCATTGACTCTGTTCAATTAAAATAATATCTTTACGTATTTTTGTTGAATTGCACTACAATGAAAATAAATCTAAACGTTGGGATCGTTTTGTTATATCAGTAAAATTCCTGGGTGCATTTGCAATTTCCCGCTAGAAAGAGGAACAAAAAATAAATTAAAATCACTCCACGTCTCAAGGGCAACGGCAGCTGAAAGACTGCAGCTTGACATCGGAAACAAAGAGCGTCGATTAATTTCGCTGATCGCCGGCGATAATCATCAATCGTTAGGAATGGTAATTTTTATTTTGTTGGATGAATGTTCAAACTAGTTGGTGTTTGAGGATTTTCCAAGCCAATTCGGTTAAAATCCCCTTTTCCCAATGTTGTACTCCGTTTTGGACTTATTAACTAGTTTCGTTGCGTCGATTGGAAGTAAGATATGTGGTAATAGATTTGAGCTATTGAATTCATAGATGTTTAGCTTTTTTACTCTATTGTATACTGTTGATGTTATTTTTCTTCGATCGAACATTGAAGTATGTATCTTCCTCTAAAGAAATCACCTGTAAGCTGTTAGGAGTAGATTTTACTGATTTTTTTTTTTTTTTTTTTTTTATCTTGTTGAAGTCTTTCCCCTTTTGCTTGTACTCAAGTTCTGCCGTATCATATTCACAGTCTAACAGGCACACAATCATTCTGATGCAAACATCTCAAAACAGAGCGAGCCGTACGTTCATGGATTATGAATCCATCACTCAAGCTATGGATGGTGTGTTTGATAATATCTTTTTTGGTTAAGTGTTGTTATACTGATTAATATCCGTTTCTTATATGCGAAAATTTAGATGATGTTCCTTTCCCTTCATTGGGTCATGGGTGCACTCTGTGGAGGCTACTAACCGATCGTTAGGGCTGTTATATTTGGAATTTTGAAAGCAAGATAGTGAAAGATGATGTGATAGCTTTTACGCTACTTTGATATCATATTGCTTCGATTAGACATATGTATTCGATAAATGGATATTATGATGTAAGTTTGTTACATATTTGATTCTATGGAGTTCCTTTTGGTTACTTTTTGTAAACATTATGCTGATTGACATTACTGTGATGCCTGGTCTTGTTTTTTCGCTTGACGAATTCTTGGTTTTCTGCAGGAATATGTGGACTGTACGAGCGGAAGCTCAAGGAGATAAATCCTGCCTTAAGAAACATCACTTATGATATTTCGGATCTTTATAACTTCATCGATGGGCTTGCTGATATGAGTGCATTAGTGTAAATCTCTCTCTCTCTCTCTCTCTCTCTCTCTCTCTCTCAATCTGTGTGTATGGTTGTTCGGATGCACACTCAATCACTTATGCATCATACAAATTGTCCGTCTACTCATGTAACATCTATGCCAAGCATGCTCAGTCTAGATTCAAAGTTTTTTTTGGGGGGAAATGTCAATATTATCGTAATAACAAGGGTTTGCTCCCCCTACGATTTTCAGCGAGTTTAGGCATATGTCCGTTAAAAGCTGTCCTTTCATTGTTTCTGTTTAATTTTGTAGCTACGATCACTCGGTTCAAGCCTACCTGCCGTATGATCGTCAGTGGATCAAGCATAGGACACTACAGCACTTGAAGAAATTGGCCCGAGAAAGTTAAACTGTTTCGAGAACAAAGCAGCTGGCTGAAGCCCGTCGTCGTGTACCTAGTATTTAGACAGAATTGGCAATTTAGTAAGAATCATGTCTCTTTGTTCCATTGATATGTAAAACACTATGCAATGGCGCATGTGGCAACAGTTTACCGTTGGCTGTGTCCTTTCCTTATGCTAGCTTATATATGATTGCTTGTGTGAGTCTTAGTGTTGCTGAGCTTTGGTCTATAATACATTTATATCATCATCTATAAGTGAAATCATGGGTCGATTGTTTAAGTGGTCAAACTCTTGATATTTCGAGATGGAGGTTTAAGGGTTCGATTGTATTTGAACTTTTTGACTATCGTAGTCTGTGTGGATTTGAGTTGGTACGCATAGGCTTGGGGCATAGTTGTTTCATAGTCGACAATAAGCTTTATATCCGTTACAGATTAAAATTAGTCGGGACGGAGTGTGTGGACTATGATGGAGTTTTGGACTTGAAAAAATAAAAAGAAAATCTTGAGCTTATTTTTATTAGGTGGTATATAGCGAGTTTTAATCTACACTATGGGGATTAGTCCCACCACTGGAGTGTGTGGCGCAATTAAGTCTCCGACAGGTCTGTGTGGCGCAAAGCCCACGCCGGTATTTAGGGGCTAGTCTAGGTCGAGTGGGGATACCTCGGGACAAAAAAAAAAAACCTAATAGTAAGGTAATTTGTTTTTCTTGCTAGATGAATATGACGAAATATGTTTTTATAGGACTAAAATAAAATGCACGGTATTATAATTTATAAGTAGCATTTTTTGTTTATATAATATTGCGATGAAATCCAAAATGGTCCTGATGTTTACCCTATGGACCAATTTAGTCTTCGATGTTTTGCCCGAACCAATTTAGTCTTCGATGTTGTCGATTTTATACCAATTTGATCCTTACATCATGATAAACGTCAATTTTAGCGGGAATTTCGCATGCACCCCGCACTAAATAATTTAAATTTAATTATAGTAAAAAGTAAAAATTAATTTATTATAATAAATTAAATATTAAGGGTAAAATGGTAATTAAATAAAATTAAATGGTACAGTTAGAAATATAAAATACATAGCAGTTTTTTTAGTCTTAATAAAAAGAATATATAATTACCGTATTAACAGATTTCAACAATTATATAGTCGTCATTTTAGCTGAAATGCGACAAATGCGAAAGCGAAACCTATACTATAGCCAAGGGTTTTTCGACGTCTCTCAGAATTTCCCCACGCTGCTTCTATCTCTGACGGATCCAATTAATTTATCTGAAGTAATCACTCTCTCTGGTCGTGTATTCTTTACTCGTCCCTCTTTTGTTGTTGTTGTTGTTGTATGATTGTATGAGGGTCAATCGAATTTGAGGTAATTTTCATTGGAGAGTGATAGGAACGGGCGTGATTTATTGAATTGAGATTTTGGGAAAAGAGTTAGTAGGGGCCATTCTTATCATCTGATAGCTGAAATGCAGTATCTGTGCTCTTAAATTGTTGATTTTGACTCAGATGAATTGAGAGAAAGACTGGATTTTTTGCTGATTTTTTTTATGGGTTGTGTGGTAATTTAACTTCGTTGCGTTCAAGAATGTATGGTTCTGATTGAACTGTGATGCATTATTCTTGTTTGTTTAGCACTTTTTCTTAATTCTTGGTGACTGAGTTATGAAAATGAATTGGGATTATTTTGTTTCTTTTACTTTACTATTATTTATCGTGCGATTTAGTGCCTGTATTTGATTTTCTGTCGTTCATGGGTTTTCATTATTCTTATTTGGTGAATTCATGCTGTTTATTTTTATTTGTAATGCAACTTTCAAGATTTATCAACTGACATATGTGTTTGTGTTCTTAGTTGCGTAATCCAATAATAAAATGAGTTCTCGGAAGAAAACACCTTTTCAGAAGCATAGAGAAGAGGAAGAAGCTAAGAAAAAGGCAGAGCAATTGCTCACTCACCGTCATTATTTTATTTTTTTAACTTTCGTAATTATTGAAAGGGTAAAATTTCGCTCTAGTGCAATACAATAGTTCCATTTGATTATATCTCTTTGATGTTGCAGAGGGCGGAAGATGAAACAGCTCGATTATACCAAGAGTTTCTGGAGTCATTTCAGGCAGATGATACGCCGGGATCAAAAGCCTTTGTTAGAGGTGGAACTATTAACCCAAACGAGAAGTTGAAAAACGACTCCATAGGTTAGTCCCAATTTTAGAGGATGTTCCTTTTTCTTTGTCTTTATTAAGTGCACTCTCATACAATGTAGATAGACAAATGATTCTTTCTCTTTTACATGAATGCATTAATAAAACAATGGGCCTTTTCTTTTCATTCGCGGATGCCAGGTGGAAATTCCAAAGATGAGGGTTCTGGTATAAAGAAAGGGAGTAGGTAAACAAATGCTTTTGTTCATCCATGTATAGTCTGCTCTTAGGATTATATGATGACCGTAGTCCCAGATGTAGACATGTTAAGAGTTGTTAAATTTTAGGGAATTATTGTTTCTGGTCTTTGTAGTGTAGCATATTATATTTAAATTTCATGCAGGTATGTACCATCTTTCATCCCTCCAGCGCTGGCAACAAAGGGTAGAGAACATGAAAAGAAGGTTGGTAGCAAATTGATACATTTCCCTTATAGTTCTCTAGACAAATGTAGTACGATATCTCCATTATGTTTCATTTTTTGAACATTCTTCAGAAGGATGAGAAGCCGAAGGAGAAAGAAAAGGGAAAATCCAGGAACATTGATCATTTCATGGAAGAGTTGAAGAGTGAACAGGAAATGAGAGAGAGGCGGAATCAAGAACGCGAAGGTTGGCGTGATAGCCGTGACAATTCGTATGTAAGTGCTGCTTCAAAGCTTATTTATGTCCGAGTAAAAAATACATATCCTATCTAGTCCTGATGATAATTTTTTTCAAGATATTTTCCATTAATCTTTTAAACCAGCATCTGGTGGTTATTGGTCCTTTAAATCATATAACATGGGACCTTTGTTAAGTTCCCCCTTCTTTCCTTTGGCAGCCTGTTTATTTATTTTCTGTAGTTATTTTGGCTAATGTTCGTCTTTCTAAGCAGCCTAGTCGGTTTGACGAACTCCCAGATGAGTTTGATCCTATGGGAAAGGGTGGATCATTTGATGATGGAGACCCACAAACAACAAATCTTTATGTGGGAAATTTATCACCTCAGGTGAGGTTTTAAGCATTCAGTAATTTGATCTGCTCTTCTAAATACATGATATTTTTTTTTTTCTTAACCATTTTCTATTTTTGTACATTCTTGTTAGGTCGATGAGAATTTTCTTTTACGAACCTTCGGAAGATTTGGACCTATTGCTAGTGTAAAAATTATGTGGCCCAGGACAGAAGAAGAAAAGAGGAGGCAACGTAATTGCGGCTTTGTGGCATTTATGAACAGAGCAGATGGTCAAGCTGCGAAAGATGAAATGCAAGGTTTTTATCAAGGGTCTTCCAGTTTTTGCTTGTCCATTATTATCCTGTAAATCATTTGGATTAACTTCATTTGAATTTGATAAGTTTATATTCAACATAACTCGTTTGGCTAAAGCTTTTTCCCATCAATCTGTAATGCTGTGCAACTTTGAGACTCGTACTATATTATTTGGTCTGTACCTCTTTTCGTACTCCTAAGTGGCCAAAAGGATGAACCATCTATTGATATGACATGTCCTAGTCAGTAAAAAAGGAAAATAAGTACAGAAGAATGGAATATCTAAAGGACATGATTTACAATGCAGGAGTTGTCATCTATGATTATGAAGTGAAGATTGGTTGGGGTAAATCTGTTTCCCTTCCGTCACAAGCACTTCCCGCTCCACCTCCAGGACAAATGGCTATCAGGAGCAAAGAGGTTAGACCTTTTTCATCAAATCAATATTTTTGTATGCCATTGCCTTTCTTTGATACTGTGTTGGATAAGAGTATGTGTGTACTTATGATATTACTCTTGTCTTCTAAACAGGGTGCTACTGTTGTCTTATCTGGCCCCTCTGGTCCTCCCATAACATCTGTCCCCGCACAAAATTCTGAATTGGTAGGTGATTCAGTACTATTCTTTTTTGTTATTACCTAATATGCCTAGTTCATTGACGAACCAGACTGAGGCCCAACCTCTTAAATTAAACATATTACAAGATCATGCTTTCATTTGAATTTTGTGGAAGTCTACATAGAAGAAAATAATTATTGACAATGTATGCAGTTTATTGATGAGCTCGACTATTAGACATAGCCAAAATTAAAGATATTGCAGATCATTGAGCTTTGTTGAAATCTAGAAAGAACATAATTAAAAAGACAAAAGCTCACTTCTCGATGCGTGCACTAGTAAAAGGAGTGTATGTTGATGATCTAGTTCTTATGGACTTTGTTATTGAATTTATAAAATTTATTGGTAAGCTTTGCTGTGATGCCAGGCCACTTTAATTTAAGATATCACAAATTACATGATCATTCTTCTTTTGAATTTTATGGTAGTCTGGAATGAAGTAACATTTGCAGACTTAAGCTCGCTGCTCATTTTTGAAGCATGCACAAACTGAAGAAGTGCATACAGTAGTTCTTAATGACTCCTTTCAAGCATGCATTATAACAAAATAGCCTCTCTACCGTATAATATCCTTGTTAGAGGTGTGTGACAGTATTGTTAAGACAATTTGCATGTCCTTTTCTGAGTCAGGGAGATAGATGTCATCAAATGCTTTTGAGGACCAGTTTGTATTTTAAGCAGGAAATTCTAATTTATTTGTGGCAATTTTGTTATATCTGGCTAAATTTGTCTGTATTTGCTTGCGTGTTGTAGGTTCTTACTCCAAACGTACCTGACATAACTGTTATTCCTCCTGAGGACAATCATCTTCGACATGTCATTGACACAATGGCTCTTAATGTTCTTGATGGGGGCTGTGCTTTCGAACAAGCAATAATGGAGCGGAGTCGTGGAAATCCTCTATTCAGTTTTTTGTTTGAGCTGGGTACTAAGGAGCACGCATATTATGTCTGGAGGCTCTATTCATTCGCTCAGGTAACTGTCGACTTGATATGAAGTTTCAATTGGGGTTTGCATGCTGCATAATCAATTAAATGTTTTTCTATTCTTACTACTTCTGATGGATGCTATAGGGTTGACGTCTTAATTTGATGAATTTCGAGATTGATTCTATTACTGATCTCTAGTACATATTAGCAAACAATGATACCATGCTGCCTGGACAATAGTGAATGTTTTTTGTCGTGTCTGATTTTAAACTCGTCTTTCGAATGAAGGTGGGTATTCGTCTGCTTTAGTCTTAAAAAATGCACTGTTAAAGAAATGAGCTGATGGTTTCTATGGGTTTTCTATGGTCTTACAAACATTCATACATTATTACTTGTTGTCATCGTACCTTTGCGGTCTCTTTCTTGTCCGCTGTGAAATCCTTACACAAAACAATGCTTTCAGAGCTTTTAGAGAAAATTTCATCAATCCTCCAGTGTTTTTACTGATAAGCAAAACTAGCCCTCATTCAAAATCACCTTCTGGAAACACCATAGGAAAACGGATAATCTCACTGTAAAAGTTTGTGTATTGTAGTTCACTGCATTCTCATGTTTCTACAGTTCAGGTAGCTCTTTGGTATCACATCGTAGGAACTTATCAGTCTGAACACGAATGCCCCTATTGGTTTGTGTAATTTCAGGGTGATACGCTTCAGCGATGGAGAACAGAGCCTTTCATCATGATTACCGGTAGTGGAAGGTAACGAAAAATTTGTTCATATAGACCCGATGGCTGTTGTATTTAGGTGAATTTATAATCTAATTGATTTGGAAAATCGTTACTCCTTGTATCAGTTATCTATCACTTAAGCCATATAGACCCGATGGCTGTTGTGACTTGTGATATGAATTAATACCCGATGCATCTTGTCCCTAATGGCAGTATTCTTGAATAGAGAAGCTTTATTTGGTTATGCTTTGCATTTGGACTTAGCATTATACATTTTCAGTAACCTAACATCACATTTATTCATAGATGGATCCCACCTCCATTGCCAAAAGACCCAGAGAATGAGAAAGAGGCGGGTGGCACTTACGCTGCAGGCAAAAGCAAAGTACGACCTTTTCCCATATCGTATTTGTTTTTGGAAATTCTTCCTCCCACGGCATCTTAAAATTTGCTATGTTATTGAGTTTACAGCGTGTGGAAGTAGAACGGACATTGACAGATTCCCAAAGAGATGAATTTGAGGATATGCTGCGTGCATTGTCACTGGAAAGGAGCCAAATAAAGGAAGCTATGGGATTTTCCCTCGATAACGCCGATGCTGCAGGAGAGGTCATTCTCTAACCATACATCAATTCATGTAAATCTATTACCATTTCACAGTTAAATGCAGCTCACCGGCACGTAGGAAGTGGACATGAAAGTGCACTGCCTTCGAAAGTGATGAAATATTAGGGATTGTTTTTATATATGGGCTAATGGTCAAGAATGCCTGTGGTTTTTTCGAGCATCGAATTGGATATTTTTTCATTGTAAACATGGTTATGAACTAATCACTTGGAATAACCAAATAAGACACAACCAATATCAATCTTCATTGCAGGTCGTTGAAGTTTTAACGGAATCATTGACCCTTAGAGAAACTCCAATTCCAACAAAAGTTGCAAGACTCATGCTCGTTTCAGACATCCTTCATAACAGCAGCGCTCCAGTTAAGAATGCATCTGCTTACCGTACCAAGTTTGAAGCAACCCTACCTGATATCATGGAAAGCTTTAATGACTTATATCGTAGTATTACTGGACGGATGACAGCCGAAGCCCTTAAGGTAACCGATTTCTTCACCTCAGTTTACCTTTTCTTCTGGAATTTGGAACTTGCTTCATTTTCTTCCTTCCAATAATATTTTTCTCTCAAAATTTTGTAGGAGCGTGTTTTGAAAGTCCTTCAAGTATGGGCTGACTGGTTCCTTTTCTCGGATGCATATGTGAACGGTTTGCGAGCGACTTTTCTCCGGTCGGGAAACTCAGGTGTCACACTGTTCCATTCGATATGTGGAGACACTCCTGAGCTGGAGAGGAAGCCCGGGTCCGCCGAGGCAGGGCCCACTCTGAAGATTGATCAAGATTCTGCTTTAGCCATCGGGAAGGGAGCCGCCACTCAGGAACTGTTGAGCCTGCCCCTTCCTGAGTTAGAAAGGCGATGTAGGCACAATGGGCTATCTCTTGTTGGTGGGCGGGAGATGATGGTGGCCCGTTTACTCTATCTGGAAGAAGCTGAGAAGCAAAGGGGCACTGAGATAGATGAAGAATTGAAAGCGACCCGTAACCAGCTGAAACCATCAGTCAGGCACTTGAATACCTGGAATGAAACTGAGTCCTATCATGTGGAATCTGAGGATGTTCTGTCTAAAGGAAGAGGATCAGTTTTAGGTCCATCATCGGATTTCTCTGTTGAGCAACATCATGATGCTGGTGATGACAAAAATAAACCGGTGTTTCCGGCCTCCAAGTGGGCGTTAGAGGATGATGCACAGAGCGATGAAGGAAAAAACACGTTAGATTATTCATCTTCTGGAAGTGAAAAAGGAGACGATCTCTATAAAACGGAGGAAGTGAAGCTAGTAAGCAATTCGGCTAATATTGATGGTGAAATGAGTGAAGAGCAGAGGTATTTGTTATTTTCAACTTTCAAAGTAGTTGCTCTTGCTTGTCACAGATGCCAATTATGGTGACGGAAGTCAAAGAATCCCCGCTTGGTTTCATATTTTTCCTGATAGATACGGAACATTGCTGTTCTTTAATTAGTCACATCTAATGATGACTGTTGCTCGTAATTTCTTGATGACCTAACCAACCCTCTGTAGAAGGTTAACATCAGAAATATTTCATTCAACTTTGAAGGTTTCGTTGACTCAGTTCTGTATTGCAGACAAAAAATGAGGCGTCTTGAGGTAGAATTGATGGAATACCGAGAATCTCTTGAAGAGAAAGGAATAAAAAGTCCCGAGGAACTGGAGAAAAAAGTTGCAATGCACCGTAGTCGTCTACAAGCTGAATATGGATTGCTAGGGGGAGATGCTTCTGGAAAAAGTAAGTTAATAGGCACAGATGCGTTCAATCATTGTGTGTCATTATATCAATATTTGCCACACCTCAAATTGTCTTTGGCAAAAGATGTGTTTCAATTTTTAATATTGTTGCTAATACTAAGCATTCGGTGGATTTAGATTTTGTCGTTTCGTCACTATTACATTTGACTGCATTCCTAACCACCCTGTCAAAATCCAGAGAGGTCATCTTCTGATAGGAGCGAGAAACGCGATAACTCGCTCGAACCTTTGAAAAGGCAGCGCTATAACAGAAGCAGAAGCAGAAGCCCTCAAAGGAGATTATCAAGCGATGGGAACACTGACAGAGAAAGAAGAGACGATAGAGCAAGAGCCCACGATTACCGTGAGAAGAGCAGAAGCAGAGACAGAGATGACAACAACTATGATAGAGATAAAGATAAATCACGCGACAGAGACAGAGAAAGGAGGCGCCTTAGATGATGAGTATGACATAGGAAAATGGTCTCTGATGTTGAGTTTATGTTGCTTCTTCATCTCTTCTATGATGTTTTGCACTGAGCCATGGACGAGTGAACTATGAGAGCATGCTGTTTGTACTCTCTTGATGGGCCTACTATGATTAGATGGTATGGGATTTCGATGAGTGAAAAAGCGATGCTATGTATTGATTGTAAGCACCTTTTCTCAACTTCTTTTGGATAGTAGTAGAATGAATTTAAAACTGTTAAAGCAGAATCATTATTGGCTATGAAATGTAGTTGAATGAATTTACAACTGTTTCTGTAGAATCATTGGCTGTGAAACGTAGACAAATCGATGGTCTGTGACTTTGTTAAGCTTTGGCACTCTTAAGTAATGGGTTCAACTTGACTTGAAATAACAAGAAAATGAAGCAGAAACAGGAAAAAAATGATATGGAAGTGTCAAACTCAAACTGTGTGATATTTCTGGTAAATATCTCCATGCATAATTAGTTTTACATTGACATAAATCCGACATAAGCTAGATAACTTAATCATGGCATGGCCGAGACTGTTTAAATGTTTTGGGGCCAATAAGATATATAGCAGAACAATCAAAATTTCATAATAAATAATACAACTAATCACCATAGTGGGGAATCATCTTTGGTGCCGCTTTAGTAGAGTGGAATGCCCCCGCCAGAATACTCGATTTCCTTGAGAGAAAGACCAGAAAATTTAGTTAACAGAAGGGCTCACGACAGAAAACGGAAATGCTATCAACAAAATTTGGTTGTCTAAGTTAGTCTTATCACTAATAGGCTTTCAGGTTAGTAGTTTAGCAGCCTTTCCAAGAATTCATGTCTACCATTCAAAACCAAAGTATCTGTAGTACACTCTTTATTTTCCCTTTCTGTAATCAGACATGTGCCTTCGGTCATGTACAAAGTTTATGGTAATTTTTCAATTTTACGTTGAATCTCAACGAACCAAAAACAAGAGATGCGTCATATGAGAAAAGACAGAGGAAGTATCTTAAATATTTGCTCCAACAAACTAAAAGACTGATAGATAATAAGGCAACAAAACCTGGGGTGGAGGCATGGATGAGACCCAATCTGACACATGAGTTGGAAGAAGGCCTAATGTATTAAGCTGTCCAAAATAGAAAAACAGTAGTAAGTTCTTGACTATAGAGTGAAAATGAAGTCGGACTGTTTAGAAAATAAATTGAAAAATAAACCTTCCAGATTCCCAGCCCTAAGCCAACCAAGTTAAGGGCAATGTATACTAATTTCGGGGCAAGAAGATCCACTCTGTTGTCCTTGAAAGGTTCAAATACTGCACAGGTAAATAACGATTTTAAGTTTAAGGTAACTGTTGAAATAGCACTATGCATAAGGAGTCGAATGTAATATGCGGAAACATGGAATACAACAAAGTGCAACAGGCAACAAGGAGATCTAATCGTCGACCTAAGCTCTGATAATAGGACTGATAAGGCATCTATTGTAAGTTTGAAGCTGGATCTGTGCATATATGCATGCGAATGCTATCACATTTAATAAAAACTATAACAGTGAGTTAACAATACATATTTGTCAACATAGCAATGTACTTCAGCAGCTATAACCATAATACCCAGATAACCCAATAGCTAACCATGCAATGCCATTATGTACTTAAGAAAACTTTTGATGAGTATTAACTGGAAAAAAATTGAAGCACAAACTAACAAGATAGAGATGGCACATCTTACATCATAAAACCAAATCGAACTAAATTCATATCACAATTTGAAATAATGAAAAGTTCTCTCAATTAATGATCAAGCAAAAAGGACGAAGTTTATCAGATACTTACCTTTCCCAACCCCTCGAAGAGCATTAATGGGCTGCATAAGGGCTGAAACTGTTATACCAATACTAAAGAGGTGAACAGTACTTCCAGCCATCCACATCATGAATCCCATCATGAGCAAGTTCTTAAATGGAGCTTGTGCTACCTCCCACGCTTTCTACCAATACAGAAAAATAACCCAATTACTAAGGAAAGGAAAAACATACATTTAATAGCTAGTCAAAGGAGAATAAAAAAACAACGTAAGTTACCTAGGGTAAACATATGCAAAAAAGAGGAGTATGCTAGGGGGGAAATTTTTATGATAGAGCTATAGGCAGTCCTAGGAGGTATATTGAAATATAAATTTTTATGATAGAGCTACAAATAGATAGTCAAGAGAGACTTCGATCTTGGCGGAGATGTTGATGGATCATGTAATAGTACATATTGTACTATGAGTGCTAATCTAATACCATCATAGTGGTGAAACTTCATAAATATGAATCAAGTTCATTCTATTGAACGATTTACATCTCACCGGCCAGGCCATATCAGTGCAAAGATATACTACTAAGATCATATCCAGTTTCTTGCCCAAAGCATAAGTTGCACAGTCAGCAACAAGCTAATTATCAGACAAATATCAATGATTTTGCAACTTCACATCCACAACGTTTTCTACGTTCTAATATATAACCGTAAACCAAGTAAAATATGATTTTGTTGTGAAATTATGTTTAACTCTTTCTGTGAATGACTAATATGTTTTTTTTTCCTGTCCCGAGGTATCCCCACTCGATCTGGCTATGTGCTAGCTCCTAAATACCAGCGTGGGCTTGCGCCACACAAACCTGGCGGAGGCTTAATTGCGCCACACACTCCAGTGGTGGGACAAATCCCCCGGGGCCAGATGAATACGTCTCAAACTCACCTGACAACGATAGTCATGAGAAATAAATCTCATGGGGACTACTCAATGAATTGTGGGAGGGGGAATTCGATCCCACGACCTAACCCACAAATTCTTAAGGCCTCCTCTTTGACCACTAGACCAAGGCTTCATTGGCTATGACTGGGTATATGTTGAAAATACATAAATTATACCCTTCCCAAAAAACATTGGTTTTGCAAGCTTAAGCTTATCCAGGACTAGGGGTGTAAATGAGCCAAGCTTGGCTCATTTTCTCGGCTTGAGCTCGTTCATTGAGCTCGAGCTCGAGCTCGATTAATGCCAATGGAGCTCTAGCTCATGAAGCTCATCGAGCTCGAGCTTTTTACTCAAGCTCGACAAAGATGAGCTCAAGCTCGATTTTGACAAGCTCGAGCCGAGCTTTACTCGAACCGGCCCGACTCATCTTTCACCCCTATTCAGGACCACTATTTAAAATCAGGGATCAAACCCAGGTGGCACCAACCAAAACCCACAGCAACAAAATTATAAACAACCATCAACCTAAAAACGCAATCTTTTTAAACTCAAACAATCCCTCACTATGCAAGTAACGGATAATTCTATAAGAAGGTACTCGCCTGTGATTTCCAGACAGCTTCAGCGTCTTTCTTCTGTTTACTCACTGCTGAATCATCCTAATCCAAGAAAAAAATAAAATAAAATAAAGGAAAAATCAAACCCCAGTCACACAAAAACCCCCCAAAAATCAACAAACACTAAATCGAAACCTGCTCGTGGGAGGCGCGATTGAAGCCCGGCGGATCCAGATAATCACGAGATGAATGCGACGTTGAATTATCGGTGAAATCGACGGCCCATCTTCGGCCGGAAGACACTATCGCTTTCCCCTTATCCATCGTTAGGCGATGTGGAGTTGGACACAAATAGAAGGAATCACCACTGATTATGCTGCAGATGCCGGCAGCTGATGAAAACGACTTGCACTGTTCTTGAGGCTGATTTGTCGGAAGCTTGGAAGATATAGGACAATACTGTGGAGAAATTTACATATCAGGCCTTGTACTTTTTATTGTTTATGAATTGTGCAGTTTACTCCCCAAAACTTACAAGATCCAATTTAGTTATCTTTGTAAATTGTAATATGTGGCTTTGTGATATACGACGATAATAGAGGGACTAGATTGAAATTATACGTTAAGATGTGGAAGTATGAAAGCGTTAGTTAAAAACATATATTTATAAAAACGCTATTTTCGTTTGCCTTTCTCTGTAAGACGAGAAACACACACACACACAGTTGGCTGTGTAAATTGTTGACGAACAATGGCGGACGGAGATGAGGAGAAGGTCATAGAAGAGCAGCTTCAGCTTCAACTCAACGAGCAGAAAGAGACGCTGGAAACCGTGGTGCAAGCTCTCGAATCCGATCCCCAAAACTCTGATCTTCAATCGGTATATAGACGATTAATTAAGATGTTTCTGTATGTATGTCTATTTGACTTCTTATTGTGTTCTACGTCTGGGATGTACTTGCTAGAGCTCTTTTTTTGTTTGCATTTCATAATTTTTAGTGCTTATGTTGAAATAATTTCATGAATTGTGTCGAATCATTAATAGTGCTCTCTCTATCGTCAATTTTTGTAGGTAGATACTAGTTTTAGTTGTGGTGGTGGTGGTATTAGTTCTAAACTTTCTATTGGATTGCAGTGATCGCCTATAGTTTCTTGATTAAGTAGTCAAGTTTAAGCTGTTTAGATTAGATGTTCATAAAGGTCTGATTGTGTATGGGTTTCTTTATTATGTTTTCTTGAGTTTGAAAAATACAACTCGCTAACTTTTCAAACAATGTGTTCGTAGATATGATTTAGCTTTTATTTTTATTTTTTTTTGGGTAGTAATATTGAGTGTGGTGTTCAAATGTGTTGTGTAGATTCATTCAGAGCTTCTTCAATCGATCAAAGATGCTGAAGAGGGGCTTTTCCATCTTAAGCGAGCGAGGCTACTGCGAGAGGCTGATTCCTTTTTGCAAACGTTGGTGAATTCTGATGATGCCAAAGTGGAGCCTCTTGATCCCAATGATGTTCAAGCTGAACAGCTTGAGGACCAAAGCTATGCTGTGGGATCAAAATGTAGATTTCGCCATACCGATGGACGGTGGTACAACGGGGTCATTATTGGATTGGAAGGCCCTGATTCTGCAAAAATATCATTTCATAATCCGACAATTGAAAGCATGTTGGTGGGTTATTTATTTTTAAACTTCTAGCACTTACTCTCACTAATTGAAGCACCTCTTGTGTGATTAGTTTGGTTACCTCAAATGCTGCTACTTTATACTTGTTTACCCCGAGGAAAACAATTCTAAATGGTTCCTACTTCCTCCATTTCTCTGATTCAAGATTGCATTTTGATCTGTTGAGGAGGAGGAGATTATTCTCCCCTGTTCTAGGAGTGTTTTTAAAAGAGCTATTTTCTGAGTTATCATTATCATATACTTCTCTTGTCCAATAGTTAAATTTGTTAATTATTTAACATAATATATCCTTATAGCCAAGTTCTTGTTGTGTCATTTTTATCTTTTTGCTGTTGTTGGGATAAATGACTTTCTATACTTTTATAAGGGAAGTCAAGTGTACAACTAGCCAAGAAGTCCAGTTGGTTTCTGTCTTAATAATTATTGTGCATCGCTCAATTGGTGTCCTAAAAATCTGCTAGAATGGCGTACACAGTCCATTGATTATTATAGATAACAAACTGGTTCACTGCCACTTACTAACGCTAGACCACCCTAGTGCAGATGTGCAAGTTCTTTCTACAGCAAAGGTGTCGATTTGGTAGTAATTGCCGCTTATCCCATGGTATGTTTCAAATCATAACACACTTGGATCTGACTATCAGCGATAAAGCCTTTAGTATAGTTTCCCCCAGTGATTTAGTTGTCACTCCTTGTTTTGTTGGTGCTTCGGCCGAGCCAAGCTGAGCCAATGAGCACAAAACCTGGAGAATATCAAAGCATCAATTCAACCCCAATATATCAGTTTTCTAGTTTGGGTTGGACTTTGTTCCATATTCGGATCCGTGCAAGTAACTGAAAACTCACTAAATCTGTCGTGTTTCATTCGCCCTAGCCTGATTTGCAGAAAGATTTTATTTTCTGAGCTTGACTAAACTTTTATTCTGTTCTCAGGCATTGATGTCCCAGTATCTTCCTTGAAGAGCTATTCGCCAACAATATTAGATCAGTCATTGGTGGGTTCAACCATATGGGCACTCTCAGACAGTAAAATTGGCATCTGGAGGGAAGCTGAGCTAGAATCATGGGACGAAAAACTCAAAACAGGCGACGTAGTTTTTCGTGACGATGGAACTTCCACAACGCTTGGAACTGAATCTATAGCACTGTCCAAATATGCCCCAGCAAGTGACGAAGAAGATTCTGATACAAGCTCCGAACAATCGTACTCAAGCAGCGAAGAAGACAACAATAGTCCACAAGGATTAGGCTTTCTAGAAAGCTCGACCTCGCAAAGAGGAGTCCAAACCGAAACTGCCATTTTCGCCAGCTGGGAGAATCACACTCGAGGCATTGCTTCGAAAATGATGGCCAACATGGGCTATCGAGAAGGAATGGGTTTAGGAGCATCAGGACAAGGAATGCTCAACCCAATTCCAGTTAAAGTTCTTAAACCGAAGCAATCCCTAGATCATGCTATGCAAAGTATTCAGCCTCATGAAAACAATGACTCAGTTCGGGCCAAGAAACGCTCCAGAGGAGGTAAGAGGAAACGTGATAAGAAAATAGCAGCTGCTATCAAGGCTGCCCAAGAGGAAGAAGAATCGAGGGATGTCTTCTCTCTCATCAACGACCAGCTCGCTATGCATGGCGGAAAGAGTTCGAAGGGGAAGTCTTCGAAGAAGCAGCAGAGTAAGGCAAACGGAGAGGAGAAGAAAGAGGACAGAAGAGCTCTGCTTGCATATGAAGATGAGATAAAGAACTTGAGAATGCAAGTGGAGAAGCTCGAAGAGATGGCCAACCGAAATAGGAAGGAGAAGGTGGTCTACGGAGCTGCCATGAGGAAGCTCGACGAAACTCGAAGTGCTTTGGCGGATGCTGAGGCTGCTCGTGAATCTACGTCGACCGCCGTTGCTAGGAAGGAGCGCGAAAAGAAATGGGTAAAATTTTGAAGTTGAGACTATATTGGTCCTTAACTAATATTTAATGTATCTATTCTATATCGTCTCTGTTTGAATCTGATTTTGGAAAATTTTCATTTTTAACCCTCAAATTCGAAATATTTTGATGAGAAATAATATTTGTTATTTCAATATTTATGTCGAAATATCATGTATATCAAAATGTAATAAAACGTAATAAAGCGTAAAATGAAAAGTATAGGCATTTTCCCAAGAAGTGATTACTGCCCAGCCCGCACTTCCACGACCACATGCATGCAATGACTTTTTACCTCGGATTATATTGTTTTATCGTTAATACTTTTTTATTCTGAGTGTCGCCATCACTAATTAACTACTCCTTTTCCACTAATATCTTCGACTCTGTAGCTCCGAGAGGCAATCTTTTCGTCTTGATCCAAGAAAAGAGAGAAATTTAGGAAAGCCCATATCGATTCCTTTCGTTCACTCTCGAGGACCATATTCAGAAATCACATTCTTGATGTCCTTTTAGGTGAATTGCGAGGTGGCCCTAATGAAAATGGTTTAAGAATTTCCCTTTTTTTGTTCAAATTATCTGACTTCTAGGCTTAATTTCAGGAGGTATAATGACGCTGGGTGTGAAGTAGCTGTATTGAATTCACTGTCGGTGGATCTGCCCAGTTGCCCATCTTCGAAAGTTTGCATCTTTGATCTATAAGGATTATAATATGAATTCAAGTCCGTATGTGAGGTTAGTTGAGTAATTTCCAGTTTCATTTCTTACCTTTCTGCTCTCACTGATTAACTGTAGCTATGGAATGAAGCAATGAATGTTTTCTGACACGTTATTTTTCTCTAGCTGTTTCTGCATTTGATGCTTCTTTTTCCTGTCTGATCTGTACTTTGTAAGCTGGGATTCTCACAAGCATTCACTTTTAACTGTTCATCATTGCCTTACTGTTTGATAGTTTTAAAGAATGCACTTGAAGGTATACTTGGTTGAAATCGACTATTTAGATTAGCATTTTATTCGATTGTTAGTTGAATAATGAAATTTCGAATGGTAGTGAGTGATGTTCTAATCAGAGATTAATCCTTATTTGGGCGAGTGATTGCGCTGTTAAAATGACGATTCGAGGGCATTAAGGCATCATTCTTAACTTGTACAAAATGCAGTTTATTTGCTGCTGTTTCTTACGGGGCAGCGTCGATGGCCATGGTTTTCATCAACAAAGCAATTCTCATGCAGTATGCTCATTCAATGACTCTTCTTACTCTCCAGGTATAGCAAAATTCATCTTTCTCAGCTTGTTAATCTTTCTTGTTTTCGATTTACAAAAAATTTGATTGAAAAAATATTGACTCTACTTTTCTGCCTTTTATACGAGCTATGATCAGCAATTGATGACTACGTTGCTTATACACTTCGGTAGAGTATTCGGATACACAAAAGCCAGAGGATTCAACGTGGAGACGGCCAAAAGCCTTACGCTCGTTTCCTTATTCTACAATGCCAACGTAGCCTTCGCATTGGCGAGTTTGAAAGGCGTTAATATCCCAATGTACATTGCGGTCAAAAGACTTACACCATTAGCTGTACTTGTCGCCGGGTTTTTTTCGGGAAAAGGGAGGCCTTCAACTCAGGTTTCTATTCATTCTGTTTTCAGAAAAATTATTCTAGTTTTTCCTCTTGAGAGGGCGATTTAGTTTTTTTTTTTAAGTTCAGTCTGTTTTCCGACAACTTACATTTTCTTCCCTTATTCCAGGTCACCCTCTCCGTGCTGCTGATTGCCGCCGGCGTTCTAATAGCAGCCCTTGGTGATTTTTCGTTCGATCTTTTCGGCTATGGCTTGGCCTTTACTTCCGTCTTCTTCCAGGCGAGTTTTTCTCCCATGATTCTTTCTGCTCCTCAAAACTTTTATGAAACTTATAATAGATATGTCCGAATCTTTAATAATTGAATTTAAATTTATTTCAGAAATCGCATATTCTTATTTGCAGACCATGTACCTTGTATTGGTCGAGAAGTCCGGCTCTGAGGACGGCCTTTCCTCGGTCGAGATAATGTTTTACAACAGCATCTTGTCATTACCGTTCCTCATGTTCCTCATCGTAGCCACCGGAGAATTCCCAGCTTCTCTGTCGTTACTCTTTGCAAAGGTCAGAATCTGAAACCTTTTTATTGCGCAATGGACTGAGTAAGCTTAATTTTAGTCCTGCAACTTTAACGAAATTCGCTTTTCGTCCTCAAACTTGTCCCTGTCCAAAAATTGTCCTATAACGTTCACGGAATTCGCTTTTGATCATCTAAGCTGTCCTTGTCCAAAATATTGTCTTTTAACTTTTCACGAAATTTGCTTTTTCGTCCTCTAACTTGTCCATGTCCAAAACAACTAGTCATGCAGAACTATTATTGGAAGCAACAAAAAAAAAGGCCGGAAAGTTACAAAAATGATTGTTATGATAAATGGTGTGAACATACTGGACCAGTTTTCGATAGAGATGAGTTCGAAGACGGAAAGCAAATTTTGTGAAAGTTATAGGACGGTTTTTTGGACGGGGACAAGTCAGAGGACGGAAAGCGAATTTCATGAAAGTTATAGGACTAAAATTAAATCTACTCCGCAATAAAAAAAATAAAAAAATAAAATACTTTTTTTTTTGTGTCCCGGGATTTAAGCTTGCTAACTTCCATTTCATGCTCAGAGCACTTCCGTATCATTCTTCGCCATTCTTTCGGTTTCTCTGGTGATGGGGATAGTTCTGAACTACACCATGTTCTTGTGTACCATCGTCAACTCCGCCCTAACGACCACCATAGTCGGCGTCCTAAAAGGCGTCGGCTCAACAGTATGCCATCGTTCCCCCCATTTCTTTTATCGATTTCATTTCTTTATCAAATCCTTAAATTCCGATTCACTATCTCGGGTTTTAACGGTCTCAGACGCTCGGGTTTGTGTTGCTCGGAGGGGTACAAGTGCATGCCTTGAATGTGAGCGGGCTGCTGATCAACACGATGGGCGGCGTGTGGTACTCCATAGCCAAGTATAGAGAGAAGATGAAGAAGAACAAGCTGCCGAAGGTCATGTCTGATATGGAAGCTCACAAGAAGTAGCCATGGAAGTCTTTCTTTCTTATTACACGCAAAATCTTTGGAATGCAATGATAGTTTTAGGGGTGTTTGTTTTGGGGTGATCCTCAAAAATATCACCGTAATCCTCGCTACTGCTCTCTATCACTGCGTTTGTTTGATCTAAGTAATGAGTCAACATCGTAATGAAAGATCACCTAGGTGATGAAAATGGGGTGATATTTCGAATTACGGATCACCCCGAAAAACCTCAGTGATCCTTCATCACCGTGATGGGGTGATATTTTTGATTTTTTTTCGGACAAAATTACCCCTTATAATTAACTTTATTTCCTTTCATTACCCCTAAATCAAATCAATAATATTGAATAATTAAATTCTTCGATAACCTAAATAATATCACATCGTTCATGCTCTTATATTTATATGAAGGCTTGCATTTTTATTTATATTGTCAACCTTTTATTGAATGTTTTTACAAGCATTTCATGGAAAAAGGTTACGGAATTATATTTTTTCTGCATAAGACATGCAATTTTTTATAAACTTGTATATTAGAGACTTATAAAAATAAAAGTTAATATTTAAATATTAATCTTTATCACTTCTCAAAAATCATCCTGAAACAAACACGTTAATCCACATCACCACGGTGATATACAGAGGGTTAAATACGACATTTACACAACATCACCCTACATATCACCGTGATTAAACAAACGCAATATTCTAATATCACCATGATATGCAAAATGAAATATCATCCCAAAACAAACACAGTGATGACATATCACGTTGATCCACATCACGGTGATACTAACATCACGGTGATGTGTATATCACCGTAATGTCGGATCACTTGAAACAAACACCCCCTTAATGCATTGTTTGGGATGTAAGAACTATTTAGTGAATCATCATTAACTGTAAAAGCGTCATTAAGCTTAATCATACTTTTTAACTACAATCGGTCTCAATCTTACTTCTAAATGGGCCAATAACTTTGTTATAAAATGGGCCGAGTAGGCCCAAAATGTCTAACTGGCCCATCAATTAGCCCGTTTGTATTGTATGCGTCAAGCTCAAGCTTAGCTTGGACTTGTGACCTTTGACTCTGAATCATCAGCTTTCAGTGTTCGGAGCTTTCACAGATCGAACGAGGAAAAGGAAGAAGGAAAGGATCGGGTGTTTCATAGATCGGAAATGGTGATCTTAGCCTCCTTCATTGAGCAATTGAGTTTTACAACGATATGCATTAGATTTTTTTTATTTTTTTATTTTTTTTTCTTGAGATGCTTTGGAAAGCTGATTGTGAAATGATGCCTTGTTCTTTGTGATTCATGTTACGAAATTGCTATTTTATTCACCAATAGGATTCAGTGCAGTGTATGATTTTCCTGGGTTCTAATGTTAGAATTAGATCTTAATGTTTTTGGGTCGGGGTTTTTACCTTTCTGTTATAATTTTGCTTACTTTGTGTTTGAATATACGAATTGATCAGAATTTGAATAGGTTTATGACAAAAATGAGTTGCTTGTATATGTGAAGATTTGAAGTGCTTGTTATTCTTGTACATTCATAGTTCATACGGTAGCTTCCATGGTTCACCGTCGCGGATGCGGACATCGACGCGGATACGAGCGATATGGATACGTTGCATTGTCACGGCGCGGTCGCGGACGATACGCATTTTTTTAAAAAATTATAAAATATATTAGTTTTTCTGCGATTATACAAATGTTAAAACACAAATTGTGTAATGTGTTGCGTATTGCGTTTTAGTTTGTTCATCACAATGTTGCGTATTGCGTAATCTAATGTTCATCACAATGTTAACATAAATGTTAACTTTTATTTTGTTCATCACAATGTTTTATAAAGTGTATTACGTAATGTGTTGCGTTTTAGTTCCGATGTTGCGTAGCATAGCGTATTGCGTGGGTATTATGGACAAGCCACTTACAATACCAAAAACATAATATACGACCACACAAGCAATTATGATATACTTTTGTTTTGTTTTATTCGTTCTTTCATTTTATGTCTCTAAAGAAAAAGACATGTAAAAATTTCTTATGTATATTTAATTAAAATACTACCATATAGCAGATATATGTGACAATAAATGTTTAAAATGTCAAAATATCTTTTAGTAAATTTTTTCAGGTTTGTGCACATATATAACTTAAAATACACAAATTGTGTTAAATTACGTTAAATTGCGCTAAATCACGCTTAAATTACGCTAAATTGTGCAATATAGAACGCTTTTGAGGAAAAAAACGCTATTTCATGAGCTTTAACGCGTTTTCGAATAAATTTACGCTATTTTGCGCTAAGTAGGGCGTTATATTATGCTATTTAAAACACTGATTCATCAACATTATTATTATTATTATTATTATTATTATTATTATTATTATTATTATTATTATTATTATTATTGTTGTTGTTGTTGTTGTTGTTGTACATGCATTGCACACGTACCAGAATAATATTTGAGATTGACATGATGAATTCGATTATGACGACCTGATTTACCTAGAGAAATAACAGCCGTGTCATAGTAACTGTGTTGTATGGGCGAACATAATATTTTGTAACTTTTTTATCCCAATGATGATATTATTGTCGAACTAATGATCTCGATCATATTTTATTTGAAATGTAAATTTCTTGTTAAAATCGTATGGAGTTGTTAAGAAAGTTTGTGGTTAAAAAGATTATTATTAATAATTATGTTGAGAAATTGAGATATTGATGTTGAAAAAAAATAATTTTGAAAAGATTTGTGGGAAAAAATGAAAATAATAATAATAATTAAAACGGAAAAGTTGATTAGTTTTGTAATAGCATGTAAATGGTATCTAGTTTTGTAACGGTGGTATTAAAAATAACACTAATTGTGTTATTCTCTCTGAAATTATAGTCCATTTGCAACCCAATAATAAAATTAATTGATCCATTCTCCAATTAATTAATAGTCTAAAAATACGTAAGCCCAAAAAATAAGCCCAATTATAAAAAAATAAGCCCAATTACAAAAAATACCCAAAAAGGTGAAACTAGAGCTTTTTATCATTAAACCCCCCCCAAAAAAAAAAATATCCATACACGCCGCCTTCTCTATTGCGAGATGCTAAAGCCGCCGCCATCACGTTCACGACCTTCAACCCACACGTTATAGATCGAAAATCCGATATTCCGGCCGGTAAGCCAATAAATCGTTCGCTTCATTCCGAGATTTCGCCGCGACGCCGATGAATCGCCCGCGACAGAACCGTAACCGCACCAACCCGTATCTCCAGCGCGGTGAGGGCCGATCCCGCTCCGGTACGGCCACGACGGCCGAGATATCTCCGCGACGGCGAACCATGGTAGCTTCTAGCTGAATTCCTACAGTTAGGATCTTTGAAATGGCTTTATGTGATGAGGGCATCGCCTCTAATTTATGTATGTTCCGTGCCAAAACAACAGGCCCAGAATCCCAGTACTGCTGAAAATGAGGGCGTCGATCCAATGGTATGTTTCTAAGTTTTTGGAATAAGGTTTGAAGTCTTTTGGAATGTGTGATTGGCAAAAAAAATGAGTTGGATTGTATGTTTCATCAATTAATTATGGAGCTTCCTTCCTACGACGGAAAAGTGGTTTCGTCAATAAATTGTTTAGAATATTTGTTTCGGGTGCAGGTGAGATCACGTGTTGAGCACCTTCCTACAACGGAAAAGATGAAAAGTGTGCAACGATCTAAAATCAAGGTTTTATTTTTATTTTTTTAAAAATTATTTGGTTAAAAGAAGTTATACTGAGACATTCTCTCGATAAAGAGCATTTTTGCTGTATTGCAACACAGGATATGAGTGCAGAGGTGGTCGATAGCAATCCTTACAGTAGACTCATGGCACTTCAAAGGATGGGTATTGTGGAGAACTATGAAAGAATCCGGGATTTTTCAGTTGCAATAGTTGTCCGTACTTAGCTTCTCTTTTCTGTTTCATCTTGTCTTTCATATTTTATTTAATTGCAATCTTCACAACATGCATGCATACGAATCCTAGTGATTGCCAATAGAAGAAAAAAGATGCTTTCCTTTGGTCATTCTTTTCTTTGTGTTCTTATACTTGTAATCCATGAGTGATTCTATTTTCAGTTAACTAAAAATCCCTTTGATATTTGTTGTTGAATGCAAGTTTATCTGCAATTGCATGATCCCTCATATTATTACTCATGGTTTGCAGGGCATAGGCGGCGTAGGAAGTGTTGCAGCGGAAATGCTAACAAGGTGTGGGATTGGTCGCCTTTTGTTATATGACTACGATAAAGTGGAGTTGGCTAACATGAACAGGCTTTTCTTTCGTCCAGAGCAGGTTGTGCGCAGTTCATATATATAGTCGATTTATATCGTAAACTATAGTTTACAGAGCATTGGATATGCGCCAATCCCTGAGCTGCATGCTGTTAATTTTCCATCTTATTCATCTTCCTCCAGAGCTGTAAATTAAAATTTTATTCTAAAATTTTATAGGTAGGAATGACTAAGACAGATGCTGCCGTCCAAACTCTCTCGGACATAAACCCTGATGTGGTGTTAGAGGCAAGTATTGTTGATACAGATGCTATTCCAGCATAGAACTTCTGATGTTTTCTTTATGACTTACTCATTCTATTCATTTTGCCGCAGAGCTATACATTGAATATCACATCTGTACAAGGCTTTGAAACCTTCATGTCAAGTCTTAAAAAGAAGTCGTTTCGTCCAGATAAAGATGGTTGTGGAGTTGATCTTGTGTTAAGCTGCGTAGATAATTATGAAGCCAGGATGGTGGTAAATCAGGTTAGATAAAAAGTAAAATACTTCCTTTGATACTTCAGGAATATACTATTAGTGATTTCTCTGAGAATGATCGTAGTCAGTCGGTACTGTTACTCCATCCTTCTAACTTTATATATGTATGACTATACTTGCAGGCTTGCAATGAGTTGGGCCAAACATGGCTGGAATCTGGTATGTGATGTGTTTTGCACTTTTGCTTCTTAAACAACATTTTGCTAATATTTAATTGTCTGCAATGAATTTTAACTATTGATTAATTGAATGTTTTTTCAGACAAATAACTCTGTTGGCACTAAGCATTAACAAACATAATTCGTGTGACTTCTTAGGACTGAAATAGAAGAGCATTGTCTTCCTTAATTGCTTCAAGAAATTGAAAATCATTACAATCAACTATTTCCTTACTTAGGCCATTTTTGTTTAACGTAGAAGAGGTTAATTAACAAGTTACTCATCCTATACTTCAATTTGTTGTTTATACAGGTGTGTCGGAGAATGCTGTTTCAGGCCATATACAGTTGTTGGTTCCTGGTGAAACAGCTTGTTTTGCTTGTGCGCCTCCGTTGGTACGTTGACTTATTAAATAATCATCTCCAATTCCAATGTCACTGGCTTGGTAATAGATGAAAACTTGTGTCTTAGGTTGTAGCTTCAGGGGTCGATGAGCGCACATTAAAGCGTGAAGGGGTTTGTGCTGCATCATTGCCTACTACCATGGTAAAAAACATTTTCTGCCTCTAGCACAGTTTCCTCCCTTCAATAGTTCTATATATTTCCTGAACATTACATGTCCATTCCATTTAACCCGAAGGGAATCGTCGCGGGTTTACTGGTCCAAAATGCACTTAAATATTTGCTGAAGTTTGGAACCGTCACCCCCTATCTGGTAAGTTTTCATGAATTATTAATCATCCACATTCCACTGTCTTTGAAAGCTCCGGAACAATCTTCTTTAATGGTCGACGAAGCGCATTGCTTACATCTCTAACCCATTCGTGTCAGCATTCATCTGAATTATTTCTGCTTTCTTCTTCGTAGGGTTACAACGCGCTCAAAGACTTTTTTCCTACGATGGAAATGAAACCCAATCCTCAATGTTCTAATGCTGCTTGTTTGGAGAGACAGGTATGGTATAATCAGTCGAATTTAACTTTCTAAGTCGCTCGTTTGAATATTTCTTTAGGAATCATATTGCTGAATAAATGCACCACTGCAGAAAGAATATATTCTTGCGAAGCCAGCTAGGGATGCTGCTGCTGCTAGAGCCAAGATGGAGGCTGAAGTAACTGCAGAACCAGAGTGTCTCCATGCAGATAATGAATGGAACATTAGGTAAAGTAACTTGTATATTTATCCGAAATTTGGCCCATTTTCAAAAGTATCGTCATTTAATCTGTGGATTTCTATCGATCACTTTTATGCTTGTTCCTTTTGTTATGGTCAGCGTCGTTGGCGATGATGACGTTCATGACTCAAGCGCTGTCTCAGGTTATTAGCCTAATAAGCTCGTTCTTCGCACTTATGTTCTATGGCATCCATTTCATCTTACAAACACACACACACACACACACACATACACATATGCACGTACATTCTCAGCACGACTTCATGAGCTTGAAAACGTTTAGGCTGCATCGTAATTAAATATAATACGGTGGATATAGTTAGTGAATGGAATAACTCTTACCCTTTTGAAGTTTAATACACAGGCGTTGCTTCTTTACCTGATGGCCTTATCCACGAGCTTCCAAGTGCAGATGAATATGAGAAGCCATCACTTCCTCCTGAAGAAACCATCATCACTAGCAATACTACTGCTGCTGTGGATGACCTTGAAGAGTTGAAAAGGCAACTTGAGGCTCTTAATGCAGCATAGCATAAGAGGGCTGCTTAACTTACATCAGGGATCCAATTTCTAAGACATATGACATTTGTGTTCTTATGTAACTTACAAAAATCAAATCTTTACCCTTTTCTCAGTTGAGGGTTTTATGCCGTTGACATCGATATAATAGTTTGATACGATCATACAATGAGTATAGACCATTTTTTTTCGTTTTTTTTTTATTAAAGTTCAGTACATCTTTATCAATGGCTCAAAACTATGTGGCCGTGTGGTAATAAAAGGGGCCAACTAGTAATTACATCATGGCTCAAGCTTTCAAAGCTGCAAGAGAAGTAATAACTTCATCATAGGCTCACTCAAACTTCCAATCCTCGAGATCCATGCCTTGTCTAGGAGATAATATGCATGGAAATGACTAATAATTCATCATGGCCCAAACTTCAAAAGCTCAAGAGAAATAAAGCCTATGCTGAGTGAGTTTTGTTAGACAAAAACAGAAGCATTTTGCCAGCAACAAGAATCTAACGAATCAGAAATGGTAACCTCTAACCTCCTACGACTAGTGCATTTCCATTCTCTGACATATTTTGTTACTACAAAGTTATTTTTTAGTTGTGAAACGTTATCTAATTCTATGTTACGTGCTCGAAAGTTGCTCCATTGTGTGTGTGTTGTGTGCTTTCCACGTACGCATGGTTTTGCTTGTTTGTTATTTGGATTACGACCAAGTAGAAATGATGTAGGATTTATAAGTTATATATCAGCAGGCAGCTTGAAAAATGATGTCTTAAGTCAGATTTTATGGAGAATTGAGGCAGATTATGCTGTTAGTTTCTTCAGTTTCTTATTGCAGGGGTGTTGCTGAAGCAATTTAAGAGGCGAATCATATTAAAAATGATGTAATATTTTGTGTTTTAGTATGTGTTCTTCGTCCCTTCTCAAGGCAAAGATCATATGATAAGGTCCTTAATTATCGTGAGATCCAAATTCTTGTGCATCAGAATAGTGTATGTGTGCAGGCTTATAAATTCATCCATTATGACCCGAAAGCAGCGTGTCTGTATTCCGATTTCCGACTGTTTGCGCCTTGAAATAGCTTCGGCTTTTCATGACATTAATCGACACGTTATAAATTTTAGGCGCCGGAAAAACAAGCCAAGAACGAAGCTGCTGCTGCAGAAGATGAAGGCATGGATCCAACGGTATGCTATGTAGCAGTTTTTCACTGATATTTTTGTCGGTTTCGCTGAATGCTAATGTTTTTTTTGTCTGCAGCAATACTATGAAAATCGGCTTAGATTTCTAGATGCTCAAAGGCTCTTGGGATGAATCCATACCCCCACAAGTTTGAGACTAATTCGACGATTCTTGAATATGTCAAGAAATCTGAAAGATTAAACAGTGGTGATCATTTGGACGATGTTGAAGAAAGAATAGCTGGTATTTGTGACCAGATATACACATATAATCATTTATCGTAATGGAATGTTACAACTACCTTTTTGGTAATGATTATTGCAAGGCCGACTTATGAGCAAGCGATCATCGTCCTCGAAGCTATTCTTCTACGACTTACACGGAAGTGGTGCGAAAGTCCAAGTTATCACCGATGCAAGGTAAGCGTTGTATATTATTGGAACTGCTTCATGAGACCTGAAGTAGAGAAAAATCTGAAAAGACTTCCATTTTCCATTTTCTGTGCAGGCAATCTGATTTGGGCGAAGAAGAGTTCGCTAGATTTCATTCGTCTGTGAAGCGAGGGGATATTGTCGGGATCGTTGGCTTCCCTGGTGTGTTTCTGTTTTGGTTTTGTTGTAGTTCACAATCTCATAATGTAAGAATTCCTGAAGTATTATTTCAGCTAGCTTTCTGAGTATTCCTTATATATACTATAGGTAAAAGCGAAAGGGGAGAGCTTCGCATTTCTCCGAGCTCGTTATGTAAAAACCGAAAAATGGTTATAAAAATGGCTAAAATCATATATAAATCAACCAGTTCCTCCTTGCATTAAGTACAAACCTTTGAATCTTCTTACATCTCTGAATTTTCAGTAATAAAAGGACTCGGCAGGCGCCTGCCTCTGAAGGTATGAACAGGCCACATTTTTCGGCATTTGTCGGATCACAAAGGCGATAAACCGACCGCATGATGTTTATTTATTACCTTGTTCGTTATATAAGCCGTGTTTTCGTTCATTTTTCGGGACTTTCTTCAGACACTTCTGCATGTTTTTAAGAAACGATGTACAATCTTGTGTTGAGCTTACTAAATCATTGAATTGCGAATGTGTGTTAATATTTATTAAGTTTTTGCACTTCAAATTTGTTATTTTTGTGCATTACAATCTTTAACGAATACTAAAAGAAGTGAAACCTAAACAACACTTTCAATCAAATTTCCATTGTACAGAACATCTATATTTATAGTATATGTAAAGATATATTCTTATCTCTCATTCCAATCCACTTTCTTGGATTCGGACCAAACAAATCAAACTCAACCATACTTCAAACCACAAAGGAAAAAAAAAAAAGAAAAAAAAAAGCAAGAAGATTCCAAACTATTCATAATCATGTTCAGCAGAAAAATCAGGCTCTTCAGGCTTCTGAAGCTTAGGCAATCCAGCACTGTTCTTCCGAGCACCCCTCCTCGTATTCGCAGTGAATCGTGAAGCCAATATCGTAACTCCGAGGTTTTGTTTTGCCTGCAAAGAATTTTCCATTACAGAAGAATCCTCCTCCTCATCTTTCTCTACATAAGAGGGTGCTGCTTTCTCTTCGCTTTTGTAATAATCAAAAGACTCCATTGTGCTCAGACTCTTAGCCATCTTTCTCTTCTTATGCCTTCTCCAAGCAGCTTGAAGAAAGCATGCAGCCCACGTCCTCCAATGGTGGGAGTAGTACCTGAAAGTGTGCTGCAGTTTCTTGCTGTGAAGACGTCTGAATTGATTTGCGACGAATTTGAGATCCTCAGCTCTCAGTGCAAAAGCTTCGACTTCACTAAGAGCCCTTACAGTTCTAGTAGAAGAAGGTAGGTTCAGCGTGGAGTTAGGCACTAAAGCCCATGCTAACAGTTCTTCCCCACAAAAATCCCCGGGCCTTAGGGTCGTTGAGTTGAAGAATCCTGACCGGCCTCCATTCGTGGTGCAGCTGTCCAAAGTTCCTCTGATGATGAAGAGCATCTCTGAGACAGGGTCTCCTTCACGGACTATGTAGGTGCCTTGTATGCATAGGGACGAGACTAGGCGTTCGCATATCGCGTCGAGGAGCTGATCGTCCATTTGTGAGAAAAAGGGCACCTGAAATGTATTTCGATTTGTTGAATAGTAAGGGCATATGATCGATAGGAAATACAAGGAACTCATTCTTTTGCCTGTTGATCTTTTTTTTAATCTCAGATTGATGTTATGGTTATTATCAGGATGAATAGCAAACTAACTTGCAAAAAGAAAAAGAGCTAAAAGGCCTTCAAAAAAAGAGCTTACACGTCGAACAAGGTCTAAGCATAGGTGGCGTTGAATGTCGCGGCGCAAATCTGTAGGCAAGGCATGTAAAATAGTTTCTTCGTCAACTCCTCTTGTGGTAAGCCATTTGTATTGCGTAAAACGTCTGACACGTTGCCTTAAGTCCTCGGGGAGCTGGCGATGCCTCATCCACTCCTCGGTGTCACGTCGTTTGATTCTCCACTCTTCGAGCCTCACCGTGATGGATTGCAGATAGGTCTATGCATTTGAGTTAATGAACAAATCAATATGCTGTAATGATGATTTTATAATAATGTAAGATAGTGCATAATTTCAGACAATTACCTGCATGTTCCCGATCAAATGAGCAAACAGAACGAGCCCCATTATGGCGATTAATATTGCAAACAAAGTTTCGCCTATAAATGTGCTTGTAGACAGTGACTGACCATACGAACTGTTATATCAAGATAAGAAGCAGCATATCAGACATCCGCTATGAAAGATTCTAACTAAAACAGAAAGTCTCCACAAATCAAGAAGATGGGTACCTTAAATTCTGTAGGCCCCACCATAAACAGTAGAAGTACTTCTGCAAGAACTCCGACGAGACCACATTGTTCGAAATGGCATTGCCAAATATCCCATATTTGAAGAAGTCGGAATTATTGGGATCACATTTAGTGAAGGCAGATGTGTTGTTGAGCCATTCTTGTCTATCACTATGAGTCAAAGTACCACAATCTAGATAATTAAGGGAGCATTGGGTGGTGTTAAACTCCGCCCGGCAAGCCCTATGCCAACACGTGGCATTTCTCTCGAATGATAGCAAATACCAAGAAGCCCCCAAAACCTACAGATATAAGTTTGATCGTTCACTAATGAATTGAGACTAAAAGTGAGTTGCTTTAGTAGGCTCCTTTTGGTTCGATAGAAAAATGGTTGTCAGAAAATTTTGTCAAAGAATCATCTTCAAAATCATCATAACATTATACCAAGTAGAACGTCCGTGAAATTCCTTCATTTTCCTTCGAAACAAACGGAGCATGTGCAGAATATCAAATCAAGGGCAATATAGAGAGACATACATGACTTGCTAACATGTAGAGAAGAAGATTGTAAGCAGCTCCAGCCCATGCAGTTCTTGCAACAACTCCAGTAGCTTTAATAATTTGAGAACTCAAAGGGAAGATAAGATAAAGTCTCGGGATATATTGCAGCAGGACAATCAAAACCAGCGTATTGTTTGTATGATCAGCATGGTAGCTTCTAAGTGCCGGAATCACAAACCATATAACGATCTGAAGAACAAAAAATAAAGAGAAAAAATAGATGGAATCACTTCTTTCAGAAATTTAAACTTAAGTGTAAGAGAAAGATGTCACTCCTCCATTGCCAATCTATTTTAGGATAAAACTTCATAAATACAACGCAAAATGTTCATTCTTCTGAACAAATAACAGTGACAATCTAAAACTATCAGCCAGTAAAAGAATAAACTTCGATTTTACCTGTGGAAGAGGCAAGGCAGCTATAAGATCCACGAAGAATTCCGTCTTCAAATACCTCTTCCCAATCATATCCAAATCCGTGACAAGTTCGCCTTTTCCGAAGACTCTTGAACTAGGAGACACATAAGCCGTCCTAAACTTAACAACCACATGTAAGAAATAAAAAACATCCGCCACCGTCCTCAAACAGGTAACAATAATGCCCAAATTCAAGTCGGTTTCCAAACACGAAGACGTATTCCCTTGATTTCGCACCGAAGGCAGATAGAAAAACAACGGATCGACAAACAACGCCAACAAACAAGAACACAAGAAAACCCTATTCCATTTCAACACGATGTCGCCATCGGGATCAAGCACCGTTCTTCTCTCCGGTTCCTTAGACCCTTCCGGATGAACTTTAGATTTACCAAACTTAGCGATCTTCTCTTTGTATACATTTTCAGATTTCGAATTTATGGACATGGGAATTTGTTTATCGAGGTTTTGAGCCCCACTTTTCTCCCAGAACATCTCAAGGTTTCTTTTTTCTTCGTTGTGAAACCTGCAATGAAGATTCTTTCCTAAACCCAAATAAACTGGGAAAAAGAACTAGCAAAACATGCGCAAATTACAGAAATCGAGCTACTTACCTAACTAGCTTCTCCTTCTTGAAATCCATGCTCGCAAAATCGTCCATCGATTACGCACTTCATCAAAATTACACCGCAGAAGTAAAGTCAACAGAGTTCAAACACAGATAATCGCTGCCTGTGCATACGATTTGTCCTCACAGCTGATGATGATCTCGCAATATTCAGAGATTCAACAAAACTTGCCGCCACTACTCCACGGCCTCCATCGAGAGGGAAAAATGGAGAAACAAACAAACAAATCTTGAGAACTCTTTGACTCCCGCGGAGTATTGCCTGTACTATTTCAATCAAGAAATCGAAAACCCATAAAAATACTCAAAATCATATTTGCGAAATGCACGCACTACTTTAATAGAAGATGGACTTGTGTTGTTTATCCAATAAAACGAATCCTTGCGCTTTGACTTGGTTGGCCATTGAAAAGGAACTGAGCTGTATTTATGCATTTTAAATTAAATAATAAAAAAAAAAAAGAAATTAAATATTACAGCTAGGCCGATGCGGTCCACATGGAAGGAAGGAAGGAAGGAGAATGACGTGAAGGCCATGAATGATTGTTCTCACGTCACATTTCCTAAATAAATATTTTATTTTTCTCAACGTAGTAAATGAAGCAAAAAGGTCTGTCTACATTTTATTATTAGTGAATTGGGAGTTTGATTCTTGAATTAGTAACTTAATGGCGTCACTCTAAGAGTCATTTTCATAACTTTTAATTACATTTGGAGTCATTTTCGTTTTATTGCAAAAGTGGCTACGCTGGCTGCCCCTCTCAAAAACGTTTCTTGTATTGGTTAATAACGTAACTTGTTGTATGGTATAATAAAAATACATATTGTTATAAAAATATTAATTGTGATTAATATTATATTAAGATTATTTTATTATAATTATACTTATATTAAGATTATAATGATAATATAGCTTATAATATAAAGAGAGAGAGATTAGAGAGAGATTAAGTATTTCAATACTTGGTGTGTTTTACAATGAACTCTAATCACCTATTTATACTACTAATAATTCACTATTACAACTAATCACATTAATTACAATTATACACCTCACACTAAAATACAAACTCTTCAATTAAACACCTCATCTTATCATCTTATCACATTATCATCATTTAATATAATACTTCCAAATCATCAATAATTTAACTAATATTATTATTTAAAACATCCACATTTAATTATTTCATAATACTCCCCCTTGGATGTTTTCAAAGAATATGCCTCGTTAAAACCTTATTAGGAAAAACCCAATGGGATAAAAACCTAATGAAGGAAAAAGAGTACATGATTCTTTTAGATACGCTTTCGATTGTTGCCTCATTAAAAACCTTACTGGGAAAACCACATGGGAAAAACCTCAGTGAAGGGAAAAAGAGTGCAACGCGTATTTACTCCCCCTGATGATGACATCATTTAAGATCTCGAAGTTTTCGAACTCCAATTGAATATACCAATCTTTTGAAAATTATTGGGGGAAGTGCTTTCGTGAATAAATCTGCAAGATTTTCACTTGATCGCACTTGTTGTACATCAATATCACCATTTTTCTCTAAATCGTGTGTAAAGAAAAATTTTGGTGAAATATGCTTTGTTCTATCTCCCTTAATATATCCTTCCTTTAATTGGGCAATGCATGCAGCATTATCTTCATATAAAATCGTAGGAAGTAACTTTTTCGATACTAGCCCACTGGTTTGTTGTATATGCTCAATTATCGATCGCAACCAAACACATTCTCGGCTAGCTTCATGAATAGCTAAAATTTCCGCATGATTAGAAGAAGTAGCCGTTAAACTTTGTTTAACTGACCGCCATGAAATAGCGGTTCCGCCATGTGTAAATAAATAGCCCGTTTGCGATCGAGCATTATGTGGGTCAGATAGAAAACCAGCATCTGCATACCCAATCAAATCTGTTTTTGATTCATTAGAATAGAACAATCCCATATCAGTTGTTCCTTGAAGGTATCGAAAAATTCGCTTAATTCCATTCCAATGTCTACGAGTCGGTGACGAACTATATCTCGCCAATAGATTCACAGCGAACGCTATATCAGGTCGCGTATGACTCGTTAAATACATTAGGGCTCCAATAGCACTGAGATATGGTACTTCAGGACCAAGTAATTCTTCATCGTTTTCGCAAGGTCTAAACGGATCTTTATTCACATCTAAAGATCGAACAATCATTGGAGTATCCAATGGATGAGCTTTATCCATATAAAATCTTTTCAATACCTTTTTCGTATAAGTCTCTTGATGTACGAATATCCCATTCTTTAAATATTCAATTTGCAGTCCAAGACAAAATTTCGTTTTACCGAGATCTTTCATTTCAAACTCTTTTTTCAAACAATTAACGGCTTTTGATAACTCTTCAGGAGTTCCAATTATGTTAATATCATCAACATAAACTGAAATGATGACAAATTCATTTCCAGATCTTTTCATAAATATGCACGGGCAAGTTTGATCATTTTTATACCCCTCTTTCGATAAATATTCACTTAGGCGATTATACCACATACGCCCAGATTGCTTTAATCCATAAAGCGATTTATTTAGCTTGATTGAGTACTCATTTCGGGGCCCTGAATTTTCAGGTAACTGAAATCCCTCGGGAAGTTTCATATATATATCACTATCAAGTGATCCATATAAATAAGCGGTGACAACATCCATTAGACGCATATCGAGTCCTTCACGTACTGCCAGACTAATTAAATAACGAAAAGTCGTTGCATCCACCACAGGAGAATACGTCTCCTCATAATCAATACCAGGTCGTTGTGAAAAGCCTTGTGCAACAAGCCGTGCTTTGTATCTCACAATTTCACCGTTTTCATTTCTCTTTCTGATGAAAACCCATTTATATCCAACCGGCTTTACATTTTCTGGTATGCGGACTACAGGTCCGAAAACTTTTCGTTTCTCAAGTGATTTTAATTCTGCCTCGATTGCATCTTTCCATTTTGGCCAATCATTTCTTTGTCTGCATTCTTTTACAGACCCTGGTTCATGATCCTCATTCTCATTTATCTCATTCATTTCATGTAGCGCTACGTTAAATGAGAATTTATTGTCAACGTTGACTTTTTCTCGGTTCCATCTAATTCCATTTTGAGCATAATTTATCGAGATCTCTTCATTATCATTATTCTCAAAAATTTCAGGTACCTGATTTCCATTATCATAATCATTAATGCCCATTGACTCTTCTAGAGTCGATAAATCCTCGACTGGACCATTCTTATTATTTGCTCCTTTTCTTTTTCGAGGATTTTTATCTTTGGAACCCGAGGGCCTACCACGTTTTAGTTGTGGTTTAGGCTCGATCATTATATGTTCTCCAGGAACATTAACTTTTGCAGGAGCATTAACAGCTGGTATATGTGACTTAGTCACTCTTTTAAGGTCAGTAAAGCTATCTGGCAGTTGATTAGCTAATCCTTGTAAATGAATTATCTTTTGAACTTCTAGTTCACATTCTTTCGTTCGAGGATCATAATGATTTAGCGATAATTCATTCCAACTAATACTCATTTCCAGCTGTTTCTTTTCTCCCCCTAATGTCGGAAAATTCGATTCATCGAAATGACAATCGGCAAATCTAGCCGTAAATAAATCTCCAGTTAGAGGTTCTAAATATTTTATTATCGATGGAGATTCAAATCCGACATATATTCCCAACTTCCTTTGAGGTCCCATCTTCGTGCGTTGTGGTGGAGCAATTGGAACATATACCGCACATCCAAAAATTCTCAGATGGGAAATATTTGGTTCCTGACCATAAACCATTTGTATCGGGGAGATATCATTATAACTTGTTGGCCTGATGCGGATTAGTGCCGCTGCATGTAATATAGCATGTCCCCAACAAGAAGAGGGAAGTTTCGACTTCATTAATAATGGTCTTGCAATTAATTGCAACCTTTTAATCAACGATTCTGCAAGACCGTTTTGCGTATGGACATGTGGCACGGGGTGCTCAACATCAATTCCAATAGACATGCAATATTCATTAAATGCCTTGGAAGTAAATTCACCAGCATTATCAAGGCGTATTTTCTTTATTGGATAATCCGGAAAATGTGCTCTTAATCGAATCAACTGAGCAAGCAATCTCGCAAAAGCTACATTCCGCGTTGATAACAAACATACATGAGACCATCTAGTTGATGCATCAATCAATACCATGAAATATCTAAATGGTCCACACGATGGATGTATCGGTCCACAAATATCACCTTGTATACGTTCCAAAAATCTTATAGATTCATTCTTTATTTTTATTGGTGATGGACGAATAATCAACTTCCCTTTAGAGCAAGCAACACATGATAATTCATTCGATTGAAGAATCTTCTGGTTCTTCATTAAATGTCCACGTGAATTTTGAATTATTCTCCGCATCATAATTGAACCGGGATGGCCCAACCGGTCATGCCAAACAACAAATGTATTATCATTAGTAAACTTCTGGTTTACGATAGCATGTGATTCAATTGTTTTAAGATATGTGTAATATAGCCCAGAGTCAAAAGATGGTAATATTTCCACAATTCTTTTGTCATTCGATATCACTTTTGTAATATGCAAATATTCAATATCTCCTTTTTCTGCAGTCTCAATATGATATCCGTTATGTCGAATAGCTTTAAAGCTTAATAAATTTCTTTGAGACTTAGGAGAATATAAAGCATTTTCAATTATCAGCCTTGTTCCTCTGGGCAGTAAAACATTAGCTCTTCCGGAGCCCTCAATTATATTCGTGCTACCCGATATAGTAATAACACTGGCTTCTTTCATATCAAGATGATCGAAATATTTCTTATTTTTTAGAATCGTATTCGTCGTTGCACAGTCTGCAAGACACAATTCTTCATTGCACATGCCCGCATCCATCAAATAATATCCTTTATAAACAAACACATAATATTTATTATTGAAAAAGAAATATTGCATTACAAACATATAGATAACTTAAAACAACGATATATAATAAAACACACAATAGTAAATCATAATGCATAAATAAAATCATAGCAGATTAATTTTCATCGATCAGAAAATCCGCAGCTTCCAAATGAGCATTTTCATCATTGGCATCAGAGGTAGAGGCGAATTCACCCTGAACAAAATTCATTTCGATTTTCTTTCCTTTGCCCTTTTGAGATTCCTGATATAGCTCAACAAGATGTTTGGGCGTACGACAATTGCGCGACCAGTGGCCAGAACCACCGCAACGATAACATTTTTCATCATTATTCTTTTGTTCAGTTTGCCTCTTCTCATCTTTATTATCAAAACTTTTCCTCTTCTGGGGAATATTTTGATGACCGCCACGATAATTATGATAACCACCACGGAAATATTGATAACCACCACCATAATATCCTCGGCCACGACCACGGCCTTGACCACGACCTTGACCACGACCACGTCCACGGCCGCGATATCCACCACGTCCACGTCCACGATCATTACCTCGACTGTTGTCATTATTAACTTTGACTGCATTCGCTTCAGGGAGTGCAGTAGAACCAGTCGTTCGGGATTCGTGATTTTTCACCAGCAATTCATTATTTTGCTCAGCCAAAAGTAACAAGAAATTAGATCTGAATACTTTTTAAATTTTCTCTCCCGATATTGCTGTTGTAATATCATATTCTGTGGATGAAATGTGGTGAATGTTTTCTCCAGCATATCGTTATCAGTAATTGTCTCTCCACATAATTTCAACGTGGAAGTAACTCTATAAACGGCAGAATTATATTCACTTACCGACGTAAAATCCTGCAATCGTAAATTCAGCCATTCGTACTTTGCATTGGGGAGAATAACAGTTGTCAAGTGGCCATATCGTTCTTTCAGGTTTTTCCACAACTCAGCTGGATTCTTTTCTGTTAAGTATTCAACTTTCAGATTTTCGTGAATGTGGTGGCGAAGAAAAATCATAGCTTTCGCCTTGTCTTGTTCAGTTGTGGTTTTCGTGGGATCAATGGTGTCACCTAAGCCTTTTGCTTTCAAATGGATTTCAGCATCTAGTACCCAAGGTAAATAATTTTTTCCAGTGATATCGAGTGCAACAAACTCAAGGCTCGCCAAGTTCGACATATTACTATAATAAAATACAAAACATGTTATTAAAACTTTACATAATAAAAAAAAACTTATAATTAATCTTCTTTTAAATCTTCTTTTGTATCTTCTTTTGTAAAAGTTCTTATAAAAAATGATATCCACATCCAGATCAGTGTCGCCGTAATCATAATCATAAGTAAAAGATCAAACATCGGACATAGCGACATCCTTCAAAATAAAATATATTTCAGTAATTATAATATTAAAGAAATTACAATTAATAATTATATTTTAAAAACATTGGTAAAAATATTATCCACATAGCGGAAATGATCACCGTAAATAATGTAAGGAGTAGAAGATCCATCTTTGTATAAAACGACATTTTTTTCTTATTAAAGAAAGATTAATAATATGCCGCTACTGAGGTTGGGATTACCGCAAGACCTCGTGGGCTTGTGTTGTGTACGTGCATAAATAAAAAAAATCACACGCCTCCACGGGGATCGAAACCTGGACCTCTCGTCACTTGTAGTGAACGATATTCCGCGAAACCACTCGGGTATTGGCGTTTAGTTATAAAACCTTTAAATAATACTTTTATAATATATTTTTAAATTAATCACAATTAATATATGATTAGTATAAATTAAAAATTAAATTACCATACCTTGACTAAACTCGTACGAGATCTTCGACGGAGGTTGATCTTGACGACGGAGAGCGGTCGTGCTGATAACGTGTTATAAAAATATTAATTGTGATTAATATTATATTAAGATTATTTTATTATAATTATACTTATATTAAGATTATAATGATAATGTAGCTTATAATATAAAGAGAGAGAGATTAGAGAGAGATTAAGTATTTCAATACTTGGTGTGTTTTACAATGAACTCTAATCACCTATTTATACTACTAATAATTCACTATTACAACTAATCACATTAATTACAATTATACACCTCACACTAAAATACAAACTCTTCAATTAAACACCTCATCTTATCATCTTATCACATTATCATCATTTAATATAATACTTCCAAATCATCAATAATTTAACTAATATTATTATTTAAAACATCCACATTTAATTATTTCATAATACATATTAATTAATGGTGAAGTAGATATTTTAAATAAAAAATAGTAACAATAATAAACCAAAGTAACTAGAGAGGCTTAATTAAATTTAAGGCCGGCTCTAAAATTTTGTCTAATTATTATAATTAATAAAGCCAGCTTTGCGGCTTCTCGTCATCACATAAAATTCCTAAAAACGCTTTTGTTCATATGCTTTGCTTATACGTACACATGGCAAAAGAAACACTCGTCCTAATCAATATAATGATTTACATATTGGGAAAGAAAAAAAGGACGACAAACAATAGTGATTATATTTGAAGCACGTTCGTATTGGAAGGGTAAAAATAAAAAATTCGGGTAGATACAATTTAAAATATTGGAATGTGTTTGTGAGTTCAATTCAATTCATTGGACGGAGACCATTGCTATTTCCGCTGTGAGTTTTTCCTTTTTCGATCGTCTATTTTCTACATAATGTATCATCTTTTGTTCAAATACTTATATTCCCTCCCGCACACATAACAACTAGAAAGTTTCGACTTATTATCATATAATCATTAATCGTAATTGTAGTTAAGGAAGAATGAACATTATTTTTTATTTAGTTTACAATAGAGTAACGAAGTCCAATCAAACACTTTATTATTTTCCACAAGAACTGACATACATATATATATATATATATATATATATCTCATTAACCTTGCAATCAGAGAAAAGTGCTCAAGATGACACACGCATCTTATCTTTCACATCTTGCAGATCAGTGATTATATTCTATCGGTTATAATGAAGCCAGGGACTTTGTCTAACTAATAGAAACTTTGGTTTACATTGGAAAGAAAGAAATGGGACAAGACAATAGTGATGATTTGAGTGAAGAAAGCAGAAATTACAAGAAGAAACAATATTCCATTTAAATGATGACAAACATTAAGAGCCCTCTCAAATACGATGTTTTAATCTGAAATTTCGCCCCGTACAAAAAAACATGGCATTGATCCATTTTTTCCATGAGATAAAATAAAATACATTTGATGAAACGTAGTGAGCAGCCATGCTATGTATGCACCGTTTACGTTAAACAGTTTGAGAAAATCGAAGAAAATGAAAGTAATTCCAAACCAACATTGATCATTATGCATTAAACCATCATTTTTCAATTATGATCCCTATATCGCAACACAAAATCCTAAAATTACAAAGAATCCACCGAGCTAAGCGTCAAAACCTTCAATCACGTAGACTTTGCTCAAACATAATCACTTTTTTCCATAAAATTAACAACACCTTACCTACGTACGTATCTCCTCATGTAAGAATTAAATGTACGGTGATTAAAACATGTATCTTAAAACATATCATCAACAACGAATATAAAGAAAACAATTTCATTTAACAATAAACAAATGAATAGTGAGTAAAGTCCTACATATCAAGAAAGCTCATTCATTTATTAATAAAGAGAATGAATAGTGAGTAAAGTCCTACACATGATCAAGAAATTGAATATCTATAATCACTAAAACAATAGTCTTTTTCTTTCCTAGGCTTGTTCTTCATAGCTTCCATCCTCTTGTTCTTCGTATTGGTTTTAAACTACATGTGAGGCAAATATGATGTCAGGGAACAATATTTTGGTGTTAGAAAAATCTAGCATACACAAATATACATCTGGCCAAAGAGTTTTCATATTCATTTTAAATCTTTTTATTCGCACGGGCCAAAACCTTTGTATAACTTTTTTCGATCCATCTGTTTATAAAATATTTTAGCAATTATGTGTTTGAAAAAAAAAAAGGATGACAATAACGTATCTTGCATTATGAACATATAACAAAAATGGCATAATATCTATATATCTAAAAAAATATATATAATTTAAATTTAAATGTTATCTATCTTATCTTAATAATAATTTAAGTTAAACCATCCAACTTTATTGGGTGTAAAGTGTCTCACATTCTTGAAACTACTTTCTTATCTACTTGGTTTTGAGACAATAAAATGAGTAAAAGGAGTATTCTTAACTTCTCCTCGATGAGTTTTCCCAAATAATATCAATTGTACCCCAAAACACAGTGGGATGTTATCAAGTGTTGGAAAATTTTAGCATTGTACATATTTGATTGGCGTCTCAATGATATGTTGAATAATAAATACGTTAAATCATTTTGTATGATTATTATAATAATATAGTATTTATAATAATCATTTTATATAATAACAATACAAAATGATTTTTCGCTTGAAATATCCTTCCAAGGTAAGAAAATATATGCGTTGCAAAATGAGTCTGTAATAAATTGTTAGAAAAAAGAAAAGTATCTATCGATCGCTTTGTAAATTCATATTCTATAGAGAAGACAATGTAAGGTAACATGCAACTCACAATCAAAATCAAAATGAAACACATCCTTTGAAGCGGCTTAATAAACGGAGTCGACGTTCTCTTGAGTCAAGATAAACTTCTCTCTGAGTCAAGATAAAGTTCAACGTCTCAAGATTTTTGAATGAAAGGCAAGCAAAACAATTTTTACTTTTATCTTAGGAACAAATGAATATAAAATCATTGTCACTACTTCATATTATTTGTCCTTTTTCCTTTGACTTCATTTTACACATACTAATCATCCATCAAGATATAAAAATATTCAACTTAAATAAGATTTAAATCCATATTCTACTTAATAAGTATTTACGTCTTAGCTAATTATTTTAGAGTGCAATTAACTATAAATCTGACGAAGATATTAATGAAAATTGCTCTATTTGCTTGTGTGCTAGCACTATATAACCCCACCATATCATAGGCCTTGCATTACTTGGAACCTTCCTGTGTATATGATGCTCATGATCAGTCATGGACGAAAACAAACTTGGATATTTTTTTTTTCGAAACGATAGCTTAATTTCATTAACAAAATACACGGGCTAAATAGCTCAAGGGGTCTCTCCGGTAACATCTGCCGGTAGATAACAAAGGCTCACATAGGAGCATAACCAACTAAGCACGAAACAAGAAAAAAAGCCGAAAGAAAATGAGAAATTCAGTTTTGAACACGAAGAACTAAAGTTCCTACTACGAAATTAGCTATTAAGCTAAATTTACAATATTCTTCACATTCTTCGGTCTTCGACTACAAAAATCTCGCCTTCTTCGGAAAGAGCTCCACAAATGGTGATGAAAGCTCCACGAGGAATACAAACTTAGATATGCGAGAGATACTATGGACTATGGAGTCTTCATACAAATTTTTTCATTGTTCCAACAAAGATAAATACTTCATTCACTCATATGGATAAAATGAATAGAAAAGTACGTTGGGATATTTTCTCCAAAGATGGTTTTATATACAAATTATGGATAATAATACGAATAAAGCCTTTTCAATACAAACACAATGGAATGGATTACGAAGCCTGCTGCTGCTTCTGACTACGAGAGCTGAGTTTAGCACGAAGAGCATCGATACCTTCTTTCCGAGCTGGGGAATTAGAGACGGCTTGCTGCTCTTTAAGGGCGGCTTCTTTTTCCAATTTCTTCTTCTCAGCATCGGCCTGCTGCTCGTTTTCTTCGTGGGCTTTATGGAACATCTTCGTGAACACCACCAAGGTTTGGGTAACTACGTGAAGAAAGTCACGAGAAATTAATAGCAAAACAGCAAGGAATTTGAGATCCGTCAAGTATTCTACAGATGCAGGGAAATTCGAAGGTTCTATCGTAAAATCAACTGGCTATTTGAGGTTCTATCGTAGAAGAAAGAGTGTGGATATATCACAAACCTTGCTCAAAGGGGCATCTTGCTGGATCTTCACCAAAGTACTCTGAAAGAGAATCTGCACTTCTTCCCTGCATAATCCATTTTCTCTCAAGTTTAAACGAGTTTTTTGCGACCGATTTCAAATATATAAAATTGATATGGGAAAGAAATGGAATACTCGAGCTTACCACTTCCTTGTATAAGCTGATGAGCGACCTCACTTCAGCCTCAGCAGAGTCCAGGAAACTTTTCAAGACCTATCAATTAAGAGAGAAAAAGAAACACTTGCCTAATCGGTAATATTCCTGGCAACGATTCGGTTCTGTAATGATATTTTTTGGTACGTCATCTGAATTGCACAGAAATCACATAAACACAGTCCATGATAGAGGTGTGAGGTCTCAAAATTGAATCATGTTTTATTAATTACAATATACTTTATATGATTTAGTTTTGTTTACAACCCAAGTCATATGCCAGTGCAATTTATAATATCATAAAAAAAAAGATTATATGGTGAAGTTACTAGTGATGCATGGAGCAGAACAGCTCATTCCTTTGGCTATCATACAGATCAGCGTCAAGAAGCATATTTTCTTAATTGAGAGTAACATCGTAAAGTCATGCTATCACAGTACCTTTCGAAACCCTGCAGACACATCACCATCGTTCTCCGATGCAGTGAGTTCCTGTTCAACCTTTTCAAGTCCCTTGCTAACTGCTTGCATTTCTTCAGCTAGAGACTTCAATTGAATCTAGAAGCAGGACAGAAAGATATAGCCTCTAAGTCAACATACCCATCAAACATTGTAAAAAAATGAGACGTTAAATTGAAACATATAAGACACACCTTGGAGGCAGGTTCCAAGTGTTCAAGATCCTTGCTGAAATCTAGTAACTGGGGCATTTTTTCTGAAATTATCTGCGGAAATATTTAGACATCGAGAAGTAATTACCAGACAAAGATCTGTAGGATCAACTAATGTGGGAGAAAAGTTATGCATGCCAAACAAATAATCTAAAATTCTGACACTCCTGCTTTGGAATAAACCGAATTCATGATTAGAGTAATAGAAAAAGTCTTCTATGATAGGAATATTGGTAAGCTCATTTTTTTTTTTACAAACTTGGAACATTTCTACTTATGTGACAGCTATTGATGGAGTTTGTAAAGGAAAAAATTTCCACTGTATTTTGATTACCACAGTACCATGTCATAGAAAAGCTGAATAGGCAAGAAAATTGTATCACCAAGAGAATCCTGATCAGCAGATATAACTTACCTTACATAGATAATGCATTAAGGTCATTTTGTTGTTTCTAGCACGAGTATCAGAAAGCTTAAGAAGACTATCCAACTTAAATCCCACAGCGGACCCTAAAATTGAAGTAGTCAGGGGGTTAACACAACTTAATTTATACAAGTAAAACAGTAAAGATAACATAAGAAGCTCCATGTTTCGGGGAAGCATACCTCGTGTTGTGCCCTGATTTAATGCATTTCCTAAAGTAAGAATTGTCTGCATAATTTGGCGTAACTTCACCGATTCCTTGACCTAATGAATTCAACAAAAAATGAATTTAGTTTACTGAGTGCCGCAGTCCACCCAAATGCCCAATAGCTAAGGTACCTCTGTGGAAGCATCATTGATTGTTTTCAGGTTACGCTTCAGGTCTTCAAACTGTAAAAAAGGTTAATATCATAACTACACACTTGATACAAGAATCGTACAACAGAATGATTTAGGTAGCATGTAATTCTTCTACCTGGCTGGAAAAATTAATTGTAAATGCGAATACTCGGAGTTTGGATTCGACCCGTGGAACTTTCATTAATTCAAGGAAAAACTGAGATAAAATCATAGCATAACTGTGAGATATTCTAGTAAACACTATCATTAGGTTCTTTAAATGACTATTAACTTCAACAAACCTGTTCGCACTTTCCAAGCATCTCCTTATTTCCATTGTAATTCTGAAGCACAATACAAGTCATTGTAAGAACAGTTTCAAATGGAGCTTCCAAATAGAGACATACAAGCATAGCAACATGAAGAAATTTGGAGGCAACTTTTATACGCACATGACCTATAGATTTTCCGGAAGAATAATAAGGAAAGTTATATAAATTAAATAAGATTTCGGTTGTTTTCCATGATTTCTGATCCATCCTCCATCCTAGAGAGACAATGAATATCAGTGTTGTAAAAGTCCACCCTGGCAGCAGTCGCCACCCAAGCGTTACAGTCTCGCCATCGCAAATTATTACCGCTCCCCTCAGCACAAAAATGTGCATCGTCACAAACCATTGTTGTCCAAAGATGTGGCCAGAGATACAGATTAGTTGGAGTGATTTTTCAAACTTATATGCTGAATCAGGTGGTTTTTAGAAACAAATGGTATGGCATTTCAACACATAGAATTTCACTCTACACAAATGAATGAAAAGATGAAGAATGCAAGTTAGGAAGGAGACAAGTACCTTTAACGTCTCTATTTCTTCTTTGGTGGGACAGAACTTTATGATATTCTCAACTTGATCAATATCCAATGCAGAAGAATCCAAAGTGAGGATGGCAGTCTACAAATAAAGAATGAAGAGACTTTCTGTAACTCAAGTTATCATTCAAAATTCAGATTAGAATTGGAACCATCATTTTCATGATTTGATAGCTGCTTGTTAGAATAAGTTATGCCCAGCAAAAAGCTGGTGAATGGTGTCCACAATGTCTGCCTAGGGCTAATATTTAAGCTTTGTGTCAGTCAGGTTCACTCTGACTATGCAGATTGTTTTCATGTTGTGATTGCTAAAATTAAGCTGATTTGAAGGTGAATCAACTTTAGAATTGTATATTTTTTAATTCTGTTGGATTGACTCAAGTCACGAAAACTTGTAAGTCGGAAAATGGTATGAATAATACTTTTTTGTTGACCCTACATTTTCTGCGAGTATTGGAGCATATATAAGCGATGAAACGATTGTATATATATAACAATGCATCCAATTTTACACATGCTGATACTATATTCTAGTTTCTCAAAAGCCTTGGGTAAATATGTGAAAATTCAAATATTGATTTTATTATTCTCGTTCGTCCAAATTCGTCATAAAAATAAATGGGAATGAGAACTTACAAGCATATCTGGCAGGGGAATCTTAATTTTTGAGAGCATAATCTCACAATTATAAGCTTTCCGCAAATCAACCTGACAATAGAACACCCAGCAAAAAAAAATAAAAAAGTAGAAAAATAATAATAATAACAAAATAGCTTATACATAAGAAATGCATAAAAGAACTAGGAAATCTATAAATACTGAAAATATTTTGACGTTCAAAATTCTCATTAGGTGATGGAGAGAGTGAAGAAGCACAAAGATTTATGCATCGTAGTTCTACATGTCTTACAGGACTCTAATCATTAAATGAAGTTCAAGCATACTGCATGTATCCAAGGAACATTCATTGTTTAACCTATTATCTACTACAAAATAATTCGACAACTTATGATACATCATTTAATTGGATATGGATTACGAAATGCTTAAGCGCCTTTCAAGAGGTCAACAAATTCATTCCTGTAGCTGACTAACTAATGGTAACTTAATGATGATGCTTTAGTGTAAAGAACTATCTAGTCATACAACCCATATGCACACACCCTCCCTAATAATGAATATGAGATAAACCTAGATTATGGCATCGACACGGACGAAATCAAAGAAAAATAAAACAACCAACTACCATGGAATACAATGTTATTGATTGCAACATTTTTTTTCTCGTTGTTTCAGGAAGTCCTTGCAGTATTAAGAATCATTTCAGACAACTGACAAGACATCCAGTTAAGCTCGCATCGACCATAGAAATTACCCGAAACTTCTAAAAGCATATTAAAAACACTTGCCAGTTGCACTTTTTCTGGTTTGTTAACTTTAGCCCCACGTGTGCCCACACCCTTATTACCACTGTCTGAAGCTGAAGCCACGGAAAAAAGACTCTCAAGCTCGGACATATCGATTTCTGGTGCCCTAATAGATTAGTGACATTGAAATTTGCAGCATGTGTTAAATAACAAAACATGATATGCAATAAGCTGAAGAAGCAAACCAATGGCGGAGAATTTATCACAAATTATGTACCTACAACAAAATGATAATGAGATTGTGAATTTTTTCTATACTATATAAGAAAGTGATTACAAAACGATAATGAGATTGTGAAATTTTTCTATATAAGACCATGATTCTTGGCCAATGAAAGATATACTCACCTTGATTGACCATCCTGCTTTTGAGTATCAGCCCATAAACTCCCTTGGACAGCTCGAGTGACTTTTACCCAATGTAAAGGCTTCAACGAAGTTTTCTTAGGAGGTATTGAAGAACCAGTGGATCCTCTCCCTCTTGCTGATGCCAAACCTTTTCCTCTTCCAAGAGATGGAGGTGGAGGTGCGTTAGTTGTCTTTCCACCTGGGGCTGGTTGTTGATTTGGTCCTGAAGCGTGACTAGGAGGTGGTGGAGGTGCAGCTGGTGCTAGACCACGGCCTGAAGGTGGTGTAGGCACAGCTGGGGCTGAACCACGACCTGGAGGTGGAGGTGGAGGGGCTGGTGCTGAAACTCGCACAGTAGGAGGTGGTGGCGGTGGCGGACCACGACCCACGGGTCGGGAAGGTGGGTCTGGCACTGAACCTCTAACTAGAGGAGGTGGAGGCGGAGGTGGGACGGGAGCCAAAGCAGGGGATGATGCAGCCAAACTGCGGCCAGGAGGTGGTGGAGGTGGGGGTGGTGCTGAATTAAGCACTCTTGGTGCTGGCGGCGGCGGTGGGGGTGGGTGGGTACTACATTAAGTCCTTGGGCCGGAGAAGGGCTAGTTATAGCCGGTGATACAGAGTCAAAACTTGGAGGATGTGGAGCTCTTGAAACATGACCTGGTGGCAGAGGTGGGGGAGGGGGTGGTGGTGGAGCACTTGAAACATGACCTGGTGGCAGTGCTGGAGGAGGCGGTGGTGGTGGAGCTCTCAAAACATGATTTGGTGGTAATGGTGGTGGATGTGGTGGTGGTGGAGCACTTGAAACATGACCTGGCGCAAGTGCTAGTGGAGGCGGCGGTGGTGGAGCTCTTGAATCATGGCTTGGTGGGAGTAGAGGTGGAGGCGGAGGCGGTGGAGCTCTTGAAACAAGGTTTGGTGGCAGTGGAGGTGGAGGCGGCGGCGGTGGAGCTCTTGAAACATGGCTTGTTGGTAGTGGAGGCGGAGGCAGCGGTGGTGGAGCTCTTAAACCATGGCTTGGTGGCAATGGTGGAGGAGCTGCAGAATGATAACTAGATGGAGGAGGCGGTGGCGGCGGCGGCGGTGGTGGAGTTGACTGCACGTTACCACTACCTGGAAGTGGTGGAGGTGGAGGTGGTGGAGGAGGTGGAGGAGGTGTTCTAATTGAACTTGTCGAAGGTGGTTGCAACGATTGTAAAGACTGCACATCTGGGGAAGAGTCAATTAAGTTGAGAGAAGGTTGAGGGACCAAAGGTTCAGATGATATCTGCTGCACGGGCTTTAATTCTGGAGAAAATTTAGATGAGATTTCCGTAGTAGAAGCTTCCGTCATCTGAAGAGAATCGGCCAGATCAAGAGAATCACACTGTCTATCACTAGTAACAGTGGATCCAGTAGGATTAATTGAGGGTATCACTAATGGCTTCACGAGATCCTCAGATGATCTGATATCAGAGACTTCCTCTATTGCAAAATCTAAGGACGAACGATCTTCAAGGATATGAAATTCATGTGAAGCAGATTTCTCTGATTCAAGAAACTCCAAACTGTCAGCAACACTAGACGTGTTGTTCTCTTCCTCGGAATCAATAGGCGAAGAATAACCACTCATTCTATTCTTTAACATCGTCAGATCTTTGACATCATTCAACATCGACAAATGTTTAAGTAACCATAAAGCAGCCTCATCACTACTATCAGCCCAATCTCCTCCATTGAAGAGTTCGTGCACCTTGGAGAAGGCTTCAATAGGCAGCCCACCTTTTTCCTCACCATTTAACATTGGTGTGGGCTTTGGCAGGTGAGCTGTTCTCAACATCTCCAAACAGCACCTGTCATTTGACAATTCAAAACACTATCATTAGGACAATGGTCGAATTGCAACATTAAACTGCTAATTAGAAACTATCTTCAACAGAAATGATGTTTCAACCTCAGCTCGAAAGCCTTTAGGGAAGCGTGACTTTGACTCCCACATTGTATCCAGGTTTTCACAGTTCAACATCAAAATATTAGACCTAATAAAAGCTGTATTGAACATCACGCGGAACATCATGACCTCCCTTTCTGGCTCCAAGTCTAAGTGTAAGCACTCTAATACCACATCTCCTTGCACCAGACATTGTATATCGATCTTTATCACATCACTTTCCTTCTGCACAAGGGTTCCAAATGAGAAATAAATTTTTAATTTTTTAATGGTGTAATACAACAAACTAGAGGATTAACAAAAACAATCTTACTTGGTGGTAATGACGAACATGTCTGCCCTTCTTATGCGTGGAATAAAGCATTTGGGTTGACAATCCATCCCGAGTAAGAAGATTTCTACCATAGACACGGATGATGGGCCTACACCCCTTTTGATTATCAAACCTCGGAATAGATCGGAGTATAAGACAGTCCATTGAAAGAGGCCGTTCAGGTGGTGGCCACTCCACTGCTATGTTCCTTCTTGATATGTATTGCAAATAACGAAGCTGTGATGGAAATGGATTTAGTGGTGACAACAACTGCAACAACCCTCTAGGACCTTCTCGATAAACCATTTCAAGAGTTTTTCTCTCTCCACTGTGCAACTTCCTGAAAACCAAGAAGCTAGCTAATACAAAAGCAAGGAGTGGCCATCCACCTCTTTCACAATGTAGCAAAACTACATTCTGACAATTTGACATTGATAGCCAACTCTCACTAACACGAAGGAAATGATGAATCAAAGACAGGGGTAGTAAAGGGCAACCCTCGTATTGTCTCGGATAATCCATGACTGTGACGTCATATTCACACAGAATCTCAGCAAAAGGACTCCTTTTCTCCCCTTCCCGAAAATTAAATGCGAGAAACGAGGATTCAGGGAACTCTTCATGTAAATCATTGATTATTTCATGTAAGTAAAGCCTGTATATTCCCTCTGAAAGCACCTCAGTGGAGAAACAAGAATCAAAAACTGCAAAAGGTAAACATTTTCATTAACCAAGCATCAGACAAAACCATAAGGAATTACACATAGTTTCTATATTGAGCTATTAAGATCTGATCCAAGCATTACCGTATACTCTATCAGAAAGCTCGAGTAAGCCGTCTGGTGGTCTTTTGTAGAAGAATCTACTCAGCAATGACATAGTGGCAGTATCTAAATCAACCAACTTCAAGTGCAAACCCAATGCTATCTACACCGGGCCGTTAGCTCAAATTCCAAATTCCACCACACGCAATAACATCAAGTCCAAATTGGCTAAAATTAAAACCCTACAAAATAAGAAATAAAAAAAAATCCAAAAATCAGCTCGACTTACAACCAAATAAATCAAAATTTCACAATTCAACTGACTGATAAACTTCCAACGACGATGGCTTAGGTTCGCCAATTCGATAAGAAAGGGGCTCTAATTTTCGCGTGACTCGGACCTAACGATTAGATAACAGTTTTAGTGGTTTTCGCAAAGATGACGGACGGTGGCGAGCTGGAGCAGTGTCGGCACAACGGTTCGCCGGTGGCGGAGGTGAAAATGCGTGGGGTAGTAGTTTTTGAATCGCGATTTAGTGCCTTTGTTTTTTTCATTTTCTCCAGTTAATTATAACGCCAGAGTTGCTAATGACAGAGAAGGATCAACGAAATTGTCCGTTTTACCCTCGATTTCAAAATCTAGTTTGGTAGGATCTTTAATCCGCAATGGAGCGGCTTAATTTTTGAAGCTTTTGAATTCAATGTATGTTTTCGAAAGTCAAACATTTAAATATTATTTTTCTATTACTAATAATAATTGTCTTCCAATTGATTGGTATGACAAGTGTAATTACTATTTTGTCATTTAATTTATTAGTTTAGTTTAGTATAAATATTAACTTCACAAATCAATTTTTTTAATATCATACAAACAATATATACTTAAAAATTAGATTTATGATTTCATTTATTATATATTTTGAATCATTAATAATAATTAAAATAATATTATATATACGATAGCCCACGCATCGCATCGAATATGCGTAAATTAATTAGTAATTGGAGAGGACATTAGAGTAGCGGTAATGAAACCGATTTGGTATGGCAAATAAAATTACCATTTTACTCATAGCTTTTTTTGTTAATTCCAATTATATCCTCCAAATCAAATTTTTAATAAATTTAAAAATGATACACAATTATAATTAATATTAGGATTTTATATATTAAAAATAACTCAAAAATATTAATTAATATTATATATTTATATATTAGAGCATCCTATGTCAAGTGTGCATAAAAATACTAATTTTATAAATGAGTGAGCACTTAGAATAACCGTTCATCAATTAATTTGGTATGACATTCTATTATTACAATTTTACCCTTTATTTCTTCTATTTATTCCAATTAGAGCACAACAAATCATGTTTTTTATGTACATACAAATAATAATTAATTAAAATTAAACTATTAAATATTTTAAATTAATAATAACTCATAAATTTAAAATAATATTATATATTTATATATTTTATTGCACATGCATCGAGTGTGGTTAAAATACTAATTATTCTCATTGCTATCTATACCATATATATTTGCCCACATCTGACTCAATTAATTTGATGTGTCATAGGTAATTATAATATTACTCTTCAATTTTTTAGTTATTTCAATTTTATCCGTCAACTAAAAATTTATTTATTAAACATTTTAAATTAATAATAACACTTAAAATAAAACAACATTTGTATATTCATGTTTAATTACACACGCATTTGAGAGTGCTTAAATTACTAGTATTATTATTACATGGGAGTGGCCACCACGAGCAGAGGTAGCCTCTTCTGAAGCGTAACACGACCAACCTCACTCATGTCAAGACGTTCACCTCTCTCTCCACCATACAACGCCAAATCGAACCTTTGCACCAACTTAGCCAACGTTAGCTCGACGATAGCCATCGTGAACCCCACCCCGGGACATCCCCTTCGGCCCGCCCCGAACGGGATGAACTCAAAATGAAGCCCCGAGCCAAACTCAACGTCGCTCTTATCCTCCAAAAACCTCTCGGGGTAAAACTCCTCGGGCTTTTCCCATACTGTCGGATCCCTCGAGATTGCCCAAGCATTCACTATCACCCGCGTGCCTTTAGGTACGTCGTAGCCCATGACTTGCGTGTCTTCATCGACTCGTGCGGGATTAGCAGCGGGACCGGCGAGTGAAGTCGGAGGCTCTCTTTGATCACGGCTTTTAAGTAGGGCATGCTGCTTAGGTTGTCCTCGGTTACGATCCCCTCAACTTTCCTTACTTCGTCTTTTAGGGTTTTCATGGTTCTTGGATTTCTTATGAGCTCCGCCACTGCCCAGGTTAGGACGGAAGCTGTCGTATCGGTTCCACCTGCGAACATGTCATGTCGGAGAGTTGCGCCGTTTAGGGCTTTATTAGTGAAGAAAAATAACTTTTAAGAATGTCATGATCGAATCTTGTTTAGTTCTTTTGTTCAAACTTTTGAAAGGCAGACATTTCACGGAATCATAAAATCATATTATTTAGTTCTTTTGTTCAAACTTTGAATCTTGTTTTCGTTTTGAGGGTGCATGTGGGATATAACCTCGGGGTTCTTTAGCCCTCTGTAAATTTCATTTGCAGCAACGAAACTTTCGTTTGAAAAAAGAAAAGAAAAAAGAACGGCACGATAATAGTGAATTACCATATGAGAGCTTTGATAGTGATATCATCAATGTACGACGAGCTGCCTTCGTTTTCGCTCTGATAATCAAGCAAAACGTCGACGAATCCAACTCGTTCTTTCTACTCCCGCCCTCGAGCTTCCTGATATCCCGATGCTCCTTTAGAACGAGCTCGAAAAACTCGTCAAGCTTTGTAGCCGATCGCAAACTCTTCGACTCCAGCCCGCTGATACGATCGATCCAACCCAGCCAAGGGATATAATCCCCAACGAAATAAGCCCCCAAAAGCTCAATATTCTCGGCCACCACTTCTTCACTTCCTCCCTTCTTCCCCCTTGGTGTACGCCTTACCAAACGCCACCTTACACACTATGTCGTTCGTGAGAGACAAGAAAGTGTCCTTCAAGTTCACCTCCGAGTTCGAAAACCCTAATTTCTCGATCTCCCGGACCATGTTAGAAGTCTCGTCTTCTCTAACACGGCGAAAGGATCGAACCATCTTCTTGGACAGCATATGGAGCATGCATATGCCCTTCATCTTCCTCCAGTGCTCTCCGTAGGGGGCGAAAAACACGTCCTTGGATTCGTAGAACAGTCTGTGGGCAATGGTTTGGTGCGGACGGTTCGAGAAGATCGAGTCCTGCTTCTTCATGATCTCCCGCGCGGGTTCGACCGCTGAGACGACTAGGACCGGGACTTGACCGTAGTGGAGCAGCATGACTGGGCCGTAATTAGGGGCTGTAAACGAGCCGAGCCGAGCCGAGTAGTGTCTTGTTCGTGATCGGTTCGTTATTTTTATCATGTTCGTGTTCGGTTTGGGCTCGGAATTTTTTTTAATTTTCTTGTTCGAGCTCGGCTCGTTAATATATTTATATGTTCGGAAGTGTTCGTGAACCTGTTCATGAACGTGTTTTAGTTTTGTTCATGAACAATAAACGCGTTCGTGAACGAGCTATACTTGTGAATTTATCTATGGCTTTTTTCATGAACAATAAACGAACAAGCTTTTGTTCACAACCAACAAACAAACGAACAAACAAACAAACATACAATTATAAAATATATATGTAAAAAAATCTACTAGTCATATGGACAAAAGTGTAAGTAATGGTGAATCATAACATCCACAACATAATACCAAATGGAATCCAAAAATATTAACAAAAGTCCATTGGTGTGCATCATTAGCTTCGGCTCGTGTCATATGAATATCACCATTATTCTGGTAATCTTGTGCATATACCAGCTACAGCAAACAAAATATTCCCTTACATAGCACAAGAATTCAATTAGTTTTAATTTTTCATATTCGTCAAATCACAGTTGTATAAATCAGAAAAATGAACCAATTTTTCAGTATTTAAAAAGCTGATCATATCTTAGAGGTGAGGTATAAGAAAATTACCTCAAAAACATCTTTATTCGAGTTCAAGCTAGCGAAAACTCCTTCACATCTTCGTTAAACTGCATAAAAAAAAATATATTACGTGCAGAATTTTGTATTCAGAATATAACGAAGCATACAATGTAGTTCTAAACTAAAGAACTCAATTAAAAATATTTACCTTTTTTCTTGAGACCGTAGAAGTTTCGTAACCAATCACTACCACAGAGAAGCATTTGAACGGTATCAGTTCCCAAAGATGAGCGATATGTATCAATAACTCTACCACCGGCACTGAATGTCGATTCCGAAGCCACCGTGGTAATTGGAATTGATAAGATTTCACAAGCCATTTTAGATAAAACTCGAAACTTCATGTTTTGACTTCCACCATTCCAAGGCGTCAAAATCATTAGAGTTTCCCGAGCAAATCAAGACACCTTCCTCTAGATAGGTGTCCAATTCAGATTTCACATGTTGGACTGTGAAATCAACTCTCCTAACATAGTTATTAAACTTTAACCTTCCTGTTTCAAGAGCTTTCCTTTCCCATTTCCACCAACAATTGAACTTTGATCATGGCATCATTTGGTCGCATATCATTTTGCTCCAAATGGCTAGCAATAGTTGATGTATGTTTATCTAAATAAACCTGATATAGCTCATTTAAGCTATCACGGACAGCCCTAATTTTCCCGGCAGCTTCAGTTTCAGAATATATGATAGGGAAAGAAAACTCAAGTAGTGCCATCTTATTTCTAGGATCTAACACCGCGGCAATAGAAAGCAATAGATTGGTGTTACCCCATATTTATCAACTTCATTTGCATTCTTCTAGCCATGCATTCAACCAAGGTTCTTCACTTAGAGATTTTTGCTCTAAACAATTCTTTGATGCTCCAAAGCTCAGGAAGAAACAAATTGGCCGTTGGATATTCAGAACCTGAATTTATAAAAAACAACACAATTTTCAGTCATATAATAAACAACAAATATAATTAAATTTTTAATATGTTATTTTACCTGAGTTGATGTTGGTAACTTCATTGAAATGTACTAATAAAGAACAAATCTCCTCAACTCTACTCCAATTCATCAGTGGGCAAGTGCTTATAATGTGGATCACGAAGAGAATAACGAGGAAATACTTCTTTGAACTCCATGGCACACGACAACATAGCATAAGTTGCATTCCATCTCGTGCAACAATCTAAAACCAGCTTCTTATTAGGTAATTGAAGTTGTTTGCAAATCTCACCAAAGTTATTTAGACGCTGATTGAGGCACTAATGTACTTCACGCTCTCTCTAACATGCTCAATGACATCCTTGATCTCAGAAAGACATCTTGTACAAGAATATTCAATGTGTGCACAACATCGAACATGAAAAAACTTACCATCCAACGGTAAGCTCTTATGAAAAGAAAGATTGTCAAGTAACATTCTCACGGCTGAGTCATTGTATGAAGCATTATCTACAGTAATTGTCCAAACTTTCTCTTCAATGTCCCATTCTTGCAAGCATTTATAATGCATCACAAATAACTAAACCAGAATGAGGAGGAGGCACATCAACAAAGTTCAGAACCCTTTTTTGCAGCTTACAGTCCGTGTCTACAAAATGAGCGGTTACCACCATGTATTGAATATTCTGATTAGATGTCCATATGTCGGTTGTTATGCTGATTTTGTCAACTGATTTAAGCAATCCATGTATTCTTTTCTTTTCCAATGATAACTTGTCCAACAATCAGTTTTAGTCGTTGCTGAGATATTCGTTTGTAATATGGAGAAGCAGTCAACATAACTAAGTTGAATATATCATATTCAACAAAGGAAAAGGGTAGCTCGTGAACCATAATCATGTGAGA